>JABUQX010104060.1:27500-50000 GCA_015478945.1 Trachelipus rathkii
AGGACAGCAAAGTGGTTCACGAAATCCCTTGCTTTCTGTGTCAATGGGACAGTAGGGCACGGGATCAGCATTGGACAAGAAATGTTTGGCAATTACGAAGAAATCGAACCTGGGAGCAAAAACATTCTTCGTTTAAGTTTGGTGGACCGAAAAAAATACTGCTTCCACCACTGCACATTACATTGGGTCTTATGAAGCAATTTATTAAAGTCATCTTAAAAACTAAACCATGTTATTAGTAGCTATGCAGAAAATTCCCTTATTTGCCAGACACAAAGTTGAAAGATGGTGTCTTTATTGGGCCTGACATACGAAAACTTATATGCAAGACCATAATTTTGAAACAATAATGAATTCAATGGAAAAAGATGCTTGAACTGCTTTAAACAAGTAGTTTGAAATTCCTTTTGAACGAGAAAGGCCCAAATTACTAAAATATAGTTCAAAATATGTTGAGAAGATTTGAAGAACTTGGTTGTAATATGAGTCTGAAGGTTCATTTTTTACATTCTCACCTGAATTTTTTTCCTGAAAATCTTGGATGAGTGAGTGAAGAACAAGGTGAGCGTTTCCACCAGGATATTAAAGAGATGGTAAAACGATACCAAGATTGTTGGGATTTTAACATGATGTGAGATTACTGCTGGTCCCTTCATCGAGAAACTCCGAAAACACCGCATAAGAGGAAGAGCTACACTCGAACATTTGCCAACAAGAGGTTGAGAAAAAACAAGCCATTGGATTCCTAAGAAGAAGGACTGTACCTACCCTAGCTTCCACCATCAAATTGTTGAAAGCTATAATATTTTGTAAGTACATTTATATTTTTTCAAATCATCACCTTTCCCTTTACTGCGCTACATTTTAGCGTTATAATATCCTAGAATTTCTTGACATGCAGCAAAATTGTACGTGATAAAAGACAACCCATTGAATATTTCGATTGAGCACCGCAAGAAATAAAAGAATCAGCTACATATTTTTAGGTGGCCTGGGAATTATTTAAAAAGAAATTGGCTTAAAAATACTTATTATTATCTTTATCACACAAAATAAATATTAAGAATATCATCAAAATAATAATTATTCTTATTTGAAGGGAATTTTCTTTAAAAAAAAAAAAAATATATAATAAAAATAAAAATCAATTTCAAAATTTTTACGAGTATTGAACAATTTTTTTTTGGCAACGGAATTCTATTAATAGCAACTGAAATGATTGTAAAAATTACCCCAATTCGCAACCTCATACTAGCAGCTTAAAATGATTTCATAATAAACGCTTAACTATGGAACTTCGATTTGGTCATTTTGGTGAATATTTTGTATTGTCATTGACATTGTAAACAACTTTCGATAGAGGGTCGGGCTCAAGAATATTCCATTTTGAGACCTTTCCTTCATGCGTGCGGGTATTTTATGAAACCTGAAATCAGCTCTATTTACAGTTGTTTGGAGCAACGCGTCTACCATTTCATCTTACTTAAAAATTCATTTATCCTCTGTCTACTTTTCGTTAATTCCAACAGTCGCCCAAACCAATGCAGAGATATAAAGGGGTAATTGTCTTGAAAATATTAAGCTCTCTCTCTCTCTCTCTTCTCTCTCTCTCTCTCCTCTCCTCTCTCTCTCTCTCTCTCCTCCTTCTCTCCTCTCTCTCTCCTCTCCTCTCTCTCTCTCTCTCTCTCTTTCTCTCGTATTCTAATTAGAGAAGAGAATATATCGTTGCCTTCAATGCCTCAAAAAGTCAATTTCTTCACCTTTGTACTAGACACAATCGCACAGCTTACTCTATGCTTTATTCTGAACCTGAAAATTTGTTATTAACAGTGTTTAATTTTCTCGTCTATTTCTGTAAGAACAAACTTTTTATCTTACTAACTAATGTTTTTTAGAGTCTGGAGGTTCTGAAGCACCTTTAGAGTTTCTTCCTATTACTATAGTTGTTGGTCCTTTAAAGTGACATCTTTGACCTTCTTAAGAGTACGCGTCACCTGTTTAGAGTGCTTTAACTCATACATCTCTACTTGAAGGTTGTTGGAGTATATGACATTCTATCTTATCAATTTTACAAATTTCACTAATTCCCTTTAATCTCTAAACTGTTATTTTGTATCCTTTTTATATCGCTATTACAGTTAACGCTGGAAAATTTATTGGATTTCTCTATCCAACCGTTACCTTTGAATTTACAACTTTCAAGGGATATGTAATTTGACACACAAACACACACACACGTATATATATAAATATATATATAAAATATATATATATAATAATATATTATATATAGTTATATATATTATATATATATATATATAACTATATAATATATATAATAAATATTATATATACACATATACTATATATATATTATATAGTATATATATATAATAATATTATATATATATATTAGATATTAATATATATAATATATTATAATATATATATATATAATATAATATAATACTATAAGATATATATATAATATATATAATATAAAGATATAATATAATATATATATATATATATATATATATATATATATATATAATAATAATATATATATATATTAAATAATAATATATATAATAATATATATATAATATATATATATAATACATATATATATATATTATTATATATAATAATATATATATATATATACTATATATATATATAGTATATATAATATATTATATAATAATAATATATATATAAATAAATATTATTATATATATGCTCCTTTGCCGTGAGTGTGCTGAAAAAGTATAAATATGCAGAGTATGTGTGTTGGATATACATATCTGAGAGAGGAGAGAGGAGAGAGAGAGAGAGAGAGAAGAGAGAGTAGAGAGAGAGAGAGAGAGAGGAGAGAGAGAGAGAGAGAGAAGAGCAGGAGACGAAAATAAGAGAGAGAGAGAAGAGAGAGATCTACTTTTCTATTTCATTCAGATAGTGATCTTTTATATTTTATCAAAAAGTTTTTTGTCCGTTCGACAAAAGTTTTTTGATCAATCACGTGGAGGCCTTTTTTGTGTTTTTATTTTAGGGATGCAAAAATGGACAAGTCCGAGCGAAATGTGTCGCTGATAACGAGACATGAATTTTGTTTACCATTCTACCTCTTTTCTTGAGGTACTTCTGCATAAAATCAATAAAGAGATAATAATAATAATCAATAATATATAAAATAAATAATAATAATAATAATAATATATAATACAAATAATAATTAATCATAAATATAATAATAATAATAATAATATAATAATAAAAAAATAATAATAATAAAATAATAATAAAAATCAAAAAAATAATAATAATAATATATTAAATAATAATAATAACCAATAATAATAATAATAATAAAAATAATAATAATAATAATAATAATAATAAATAATAAAATAAAAATAATAATAATAATAATAATAATAATAATAATAACATATAAAAAAATAAAAGCTATAAATAAAAGAAACAGGAGTCAACGAGAGAATAAGAGCATAATAATGATAAAGATGATGAAGAATATATAAAAAGAGAAGAGGAATGTTTAAAAACAGATTTAAAATATTTTAGAGAAATGAAATATTATAAAAAGAATTCTGAATAATAATAAATGCTCAACTAATAGTATATTAAAATAATATTAACAATAAGTTTTATTAATAAAACTTATATTAATAATAATTTTAATAAGCTAATATAATAATAGGATAATAATAATTTTTTCCTTAAGAGAGCGAGAGAGAGAGAGAGAGAGAGGACTCCAAATATACATTTGAAGCTAAGCTGATAAGAGAATAATGTAAGAAAAACAGTAGCGATAAGATTTAAATCGAAAGAATATACCTAATTGGGCGTTCCTTTAAAAAAAAAAAAAAAAAAAAAAAAAAAAAAAAAAAAAAAAAAAAAAAAAAAGCTTTTAGAGATTGATACTAAAAGACAAAGGCTAAAGAATTTACAAGAGTTTAGGTAAGTTTTTCTAAACCTTTTTATAACTATATCTACCTCCTAATCTTTTTCTTTGTCTTATAAAATAAAAATAAATAAAAATAGTCATAAATCCCTAAAGAGAAAAAAAATCAGAGCTTTTAACTCGTATGGATTTAATTTACATTATTTTTTGTGATCTACAATATGTGCTTGAAATTCCTTAGTTTGAATATGAATATTAATGAGTTTGAGTTTGGAGTTTTTGATAACATATATAATGTTTAATTCTTCACTCCGTTAAAATTGATTTAACAAATATCAAGATGTGAAAAGCATTAAAGAATTTGAATATTTCTCTACATATTTTTGGACAAAGTAATTATGAACGTCATATTAGTCGTTCCACCTTTGGGAAAGTTTATTTTAAATTCTTTATTGCATTATTCTTGCGTATTATCGCCAGGTGACTCTACCTTGTAGATAAATGGATTTAATTAAGGTTCATGGCGTGACTTCGCGAATAAAAAGATCTGATAATAATAATCTGCTTTCCGTATAAGCTTTCAACAAACTTTGATGTTCAAAACATTTTATAATATCATCCTCTCTGCCAAACATTTATTGGTATCAGATCACATGGGCATGTCATACATTTTTGTTCCATTATAATACAAAAGAATTGCAATTTTTTTTTTTTTTTAATATTTAATTACTCTGAATTGGAATTCAAGTGGAGCTAAGTCTAATAATATATATACTATATATATATATAATATAATATATATATATATATATATAAATATATAATATAATATATATATATATTGTATGTATGTATGATATATATATAATATATATATATAATTAATATATTATATATATGTGATATAGTTATATATATAATATATACTATATTATATTTATAACATATAGATATATAATAATATATATTATATAATATATATATATATATATATAATATATATAATAATATATATATATGTTTGCACACAAACATACTTTGATACATTTACTATCACTATTCTCTTCACAAAAAGTTAATTCTTTGAAGAAAACTTGTTTCTTCTACAGACTGTTACGCTTCACTTGGTCAGGTTGCTTTCAGTACCTCAATTAATTACTTATCACCAAATTTTCTTAAAATCCTCCCGTTTTTTACCATGAATGTTTTTAATAAGATTCCGTGACTATATTAATTTAAATTAAAAATAGGAAGAATATTTTTGCCAGCCAGATCGAATTAGATACCTAATTTGCAATTACCTATTTTAATAAATTAACTTGCAGTCAAAGAAGATCATGTCATGTATACAAATTCATGTCCATTTGATTTTTTCAAATTGAAAAGGAGTATTCAAACAATAGATCAAGCCCCAAACCTAGATAAAAAAATGTTGTAATTATTAAATTTTTCTTTGAGAAAGTATGTTATAATAATATTACAAGAAAAAAATAATAAAATTAAATTCATATAAAAATATTTTCGAAAAACATGAAATGAAAATTATACGTGAGCTTTTCCTCAAAAGTATTTGTTCAGTTATGCGATCCATGATACTTCGAGCAAAAGTTTTTATAGCGAAGTGATTTAGAATTTCAAATGACGAAAGAAGTCTCTGTTTTTTATATCTTTTTCAGAGAATGAATGAATAGAAATTGGACTCAATGATGTTCATATGAGATTAAATTTTACATTGAAAAATTTGAAATTCAATATTATATTTGAATATATCATCATCCCTGCTATCTGTTTAAGTCCATTATTCTTGTCTCATCGAAGTTCATGTGGATTTTAATCCATGGTTACTGACGACTCTAAAACAAAGGAAGGTGTGAACGGATTGTAATCTTGCCGACCGCAACCTCTCCATACTCCCACTTCAATGTTACAATATTTACTACACGAATTAAGACCATAATGAATTGCCCTCTCTCGAATATATTCCGTAGCCAAACCACTCGATATGTCATTTATCATTCAATCAGATCCGCCAGGCGTAAAGCCCCTATTCTAAAACAAATGCATGTATCCTCTGTGCATACAATTCTTCCGATTGCTTCACTCTTGGCAAGAAAAAATTAAACGCCCCTGGAACCCTTCTCACGTAGTGATGACTTGCAAAGATATAGCTGACAGAGAGAGAGCAGAAGGGCGTCCTCTTCTTTTCGTAGCTGTTCAAAGTTCCTCCAGGATGCCACTCCAAATTGTAGCTCCATAAACCGATTATTATAAGCCGCTTCGACACAAGGCTCCGTCTACCGCAGAAGTGCCTGAGGCAAAGTGATCAGTCGAGGGCAAAACTTATAAATTAAAGCAAAACATGGTGAGTGATCTTCTTCTCACCGACGAATGGCTAGCATGAGTAATTAATCCTTGCACGCCTCCGCGTTGTCCACACCAGCATCATTCAAGGCTGGTACATATCACGGGATCCTCCTCCCACCAGTAAATTTTGCCGTCATTCTCCGCAATCTTCACCGCATCTTCGGTTGATGCCCCAACTGGACTCCATTTCCCGAGTCATTTATATTCTATGGCTAGCAACACGTCTAAAAGTCTATCCGCAATCTGTCTGAATCGTCACTTCGAAAAAGTAATTATTTTCTCTACCTCAGATTGAATGTTCTTAACAAATCTGTATAATTTATTTATATAATATATATATAATATATATATATAATATTATATATTATATAATATATATATTATAATAATATAATTATATATATATAATATATAACTAATAATATTATATATATATATAATATTAGATATATATATATCTTCAGAGTGGCACTTCCGCTCTTTAGTCCGCTAGGTCCGCTAGTCCGCTCCGAGCTAACACAAAAAGGTCGACTAGCGGAGTGCGATCTCAGAAATTACGGACTTGCGTGTCGATCAAAAAAAGTTTCGCCTTTTAGTCCGCACCTTTTTCGAAATGAAAGTATAAGTTTAACTTATAAGAATTCTTATCTTATAAAAGAAAATAATTTTTATTAATTTCATAATTAATGATATCTTTATATCAGAGTTATTGTTTAATAATAAACTTTCAAAACCAATCTCAACTCCCTAATGGCATTTATAATAAATAGATTTATTAATTTTATAGACTGAATGCTATTACCCTCATCTATATCTTTATTATTATATTATTACTATAAGCTAGGCCAATCTAAATCAATTCCGTGTAAAACCCAATTGTCTGTGATATATAATATATTTAATGGTATTATAATATTATATATATATATATTATATATATATATTATATATATATATATATATATATAATATATATAATATATATATATATATATAGTACCGAGCTGATACGTAATATATATACGTAGTATTAGCATCGACTCTGCAGGTATCGAGAGTTAGCAAGGAATCTCCCAAATTCTTAAGCGAGAGTGATGTTCTCATGGGGGGACTAATAAAATAATTATTTTCAGAAGGATATGATGATTTCGTTGAGGACCTTAAATTAGCATGGCGCTGGATAGCGAACAAACTAACACCAGCATTCCTCTCACCTAAGGACATCTTTCCCTTTCAGCATGGGCAGAAATTTGTTGAATGTTCTAAAATATATACATTCTTCCTTAGTTCTGTGCTGTCGAGTGAATATTTAGTATGGTGGGGATATTTGAGGGCAAAGAGTCACCTAATGCTTTTTAATTTGAGTCAGCCTAATCTTTTGAAAGGTAATATGGATTGAGGAGAAGAGGAAAATCTGAGATTTTATAAATATTTTTTCATTTATACTAATATACAAATAATTTTTGTAAGGATATAATAACATTCATATTTAATATAAAACCTTTTGTGAAGGTCGCACATTATAACGAAACGTGCGGACGTGCGGTGCGACTTGCGTTGGCGAGGTTTGATGGTCTGAATAGGCGCGGAGGAGCGCTAGCGGACTACGTTTTTCAGGTCGGAGTGCTAGCGACTACCCCTAAATGAACGGGGTGCCCACCTCTACAGATACTATATATATATAAATAATATAATAATATATATATAAGTATATAAGATATATATATAATTATACACTATATTATATATATATATAGATTATAGATATGATATAATATATTAATAATAAAATAATATATATAGATATATAATTATATATATATAATATAAATAATATAATAAATATATATATTTATATACTATATATATATATAATATATAAATATATATATTATATAATATACTATTAATATATAGTATATATATCATATAAATATATAATATTCAGAGGATGCTTTTATTATTTTGGAAAAAAAAAAACAAAATTTGTAGTTCTATATATGACCAGAATATTACTAAATGTTCTTTACTTTGACGTATTGAAACACAAAAAAAATAAAAAATAGAATATCGACCAAGAATCCCCAATGGATGATATCCAACCATGTGCAGCTTCCGTGGCCGGTGAGTCCTGTACGAAACTCAAATATTATATATAGTATAACTATATAGCTATATATATTAATATATATATAGACGTTTATATATTATATATATTATATATAATATATAGTATAGGCTGCCATATATTAAAACATTAAAGGAACGGTCCGGTACTCTCAGTTACAGGAAATCCGCATAATTAATAAAATATTAATTATAATAATATAATAAAAAATAATAAAAAATAATAAAAATAATAATAATAATAATAAAAAATAAAAAATGATAAATAATATGAAAGAAGAACAATTTTAAAGCACCGAGTTGAATACGATGCGCAGATTGATGAGCGCAGACAAGGGCGGGTGGGTTACCTATACACTATACAGCCAAACACGATCAGTTCCAGTTCCACGCTGTCGTTACGTGTTTTACGTGCGCGTGTGGTTTCATGTATGAATTTTCTGAAAATGAAAAGCTAAACACGATTATTTCACGTAGCATTGTGATGACTACGTAAAAGACTAGTCTCGATACAAGTTTCACAAGAGCATGTGTCTTCGAGCAGTGAACTTGTGGAAAACGAAACTTCCGACAAGTGCGTCACAAACGTCTTGCCAAATATCTGGACACTTTCGCAAAAATATTTTTTTGCATAAAGTATTCGTGGTTGTTTGTTGGAAATGAAAAATTATGATGTAGTACGTGTAAAAATATTGGAATTTTAAGTGTTCATAAGAAAAAAGGAAAAAACGGAAGCTGGGAAAATGGTGAGATAACGAGCTATGGCGACACAAAAAAGAAACAACAAACTTCTTTACGAAAGAAATGTATGACCACAAGGAAAGTGCTGCGCAAAAAACAGCAGAAATTTTTCTATCAGACAGTAGAAAAGAAACATTTGAAAAAATAATTTTTAAACAGCATGCTCATGAAAAAGAAGCTACTGAGAAGATATTTCGTACTCCATATAAGATTATTAAAGAAAATCAGTCGTTTAGCAATTTTGAAACAGAAAGTGATTTACAGGAACTGAATGGTCTTGATATGGGTTGCAATTTACACTCGACAAAGCATGTACTAACATAGAAATGAACATAAGTAAAGAAATGAAAAAAAAAACTTGTGAATGAATTAATTCAAAGTGACACAAAAATTGGATTGATAATTGACGAATCAACCTCTTTAAGCAACAAATCAAGTTTACATTCGGTGTTCTTTACCACAAACTAAAGAATGGTTAAGTTAATGTCTTCTTGGATTTGGTTGCATTGAAATGGGTTACTGCGAAGGGCATATTTGACAGTTTAATTAAGTGTATTCACTCTCCCTAATAAGCTTGACATGTGACGGTGCTGCTACTATGATTGGAAGAAAGGGTGGTGTTGGAGAATTATTTACGGAAAATTTCCCTTCTCTCCTTGTTTGGCACTGTGCCAACAACAGACTTGAACTGTTAGTATCTGACGGGCCGATTAAGTCATTCATGAGTGCCAGGTTAAAATTCTTTTATCGATAAACATTAATGTGGTGTACATGCTTCTCCAAGAACAAGTAGAAGCTAACGCGACTGTTCGAGTTTTCTGGAGACAGAAATTTTGAAGATTGGAAGAGTTTTAAGCACTCAATGGGTTGCTTCAAGTTTAAGATCTGTGTAAGATGTTTGGACATCTTAGGAACCTTTAGTTCAACATTTCAAAAAAAATGCATCGAACGATCGAATGAGAGACAAAACGGATAACAATACGTTTAACGGGCTTCTAACAGCAATCACCGATACTATCTTCATACTAGACTTAAGTTTAATGGCAGATGCATTGCAGGAGCTTTCTGAGTCGATCAGCTTTACGCATCGTAAGTGGTTAAACGTTTGCAACGAGAAAGTTAAACACACAGTTACTTTGTTTAAAACAGAAATCAAGTGCAGGGACTTACTACCTATGGCTAACAAGGCCGTAGACAACTGACTTTTCAAATGTTCCAGCTCCACCAAAAAGAAGGTGGGAATGCTCGTAGAACCCTTGGATCCCAAACACTTTTAAGGAGAAATTAAAACGCTCTATGAAAACAGACCTTGAGGAAAAAACCTGACTTGCGACTTGGTAAAATTACAGAATATGAAAATGCCGGATAGGTGTCCAAAACATATGGGGAAAAGAAATGTAAGACTGGCTTTGAGATCCAAACTTCATGAAAGCATTTGGGTTGCAGCTTTGAGATATGTCCATTTGCTTTCCAGTAAATTTGCACATGCAAATTGTCATTTGAAGTCAATAGCCATTCTTCAAAGTAATATGAAGAGGATTCTGCTCCAAATGAACTCATAATGTCTCCTTTAAGAACGTCAGTGAATATTCCACTGATTGGTCTGTTATCTTGAGGATTCAATGCAACCCCTTGACAGAATATAAACATCAGTATAGTGACTGGGCTCATTCTGACATCGTCACTTCACTAGATAAACAGAGTAAAGAGAACAAGAAATAAGAATACGACGAATAACATAACGAAGTTGTGAAATTTAGAAAAATCAATGCTATCAATAAAACTGAGCTGAAGATTGTGAATGTTAAAAGTTTTTGAAATAAACAAGGTTGTAATCAAATTTACCGATAGATGCATCATCTTAGTATAGTGTTAAGAAGATAATTTATTACTTCCCCAGTCTTCGCTCGGTACTTCTATTTCTACAAATTAGCTACTGTATATATATAATATACTATATATAATATTATATAATATATATAATTATATATAATTATATATATATATATTATATATATAATATATTATAAAATAGTATATATATATAAATAATATATATATTATATTATCATAATATAAATATATTATATATATATATATAATATCTATATAATATAATATATATATATTAATATATATATATTATATAATAAAGTATAAATATATATACTTAATATATAATATATATACAGTGGCGTATCCAGGAATTTTTTCGGGGGGGCCAAACAAAAATCTCTTAATAATATATATAATAATATAAAATATATAATATAATATATATATATTTATATAATATATATTATATATATAGTATATATATATAATATATATAATAAATTCTAAAAAAAAGGAAGAAATTTAATGAATTACTAAAATCAGCTTACCTAAATGAATTTAATCGCCTGACATGAAATTGAGTGAAGTCCGACATCTTCAATATTTATTTCAATATTTCGATAATGTAGAGGATGCAATTCAATAAGTCTTCATCTCCAGTAGTATGTCTCAAGATTTTCAGAATCTTTCAATTTGAAAAAGCTCTCTCTACTGAAATCATAAACACGGTAACATTGCCAGTATTGAACAAGAGTAAATATTTGGAAATTGTACTGCGACAAAAACTAGTCCTCTATGCGGTTTTGGACGATCTGTGCTGTGATCCATTTCAACTTCCATAAATCCCATCTGCTTTTACTAAATCTCTTTGGAGATACTCCTTGTAAAATATTAACACAGTCTTTAATCTCTCATAGGCACATTACACGCCGTTCTGGTAGACAAATTGCAAGCAAATTTAAAAACCTCTCTCCTAATGCGATATTATTAAATCATCAAAAATGGTATAAAAATGGGTGTGCGATAATAATCTTTGGGTCAGGAAGTAGGAATGTGGTCTGTATTTTGGAATTGTTAATCTTGGACAGCAATTCAATACCTCAGTTCAGATTCCAGATGCGCTTACACATCTTCAAAATCACCTGAATTCTAAGTGAAATTTTCGCTAATGGTCTGCAAAGTCTAGTTTTAACAATGGACTTTACGAGATCTTCCCTGAACGGCCAAGAATTGTATAATTATTTAACTTCGAACTTTACTAATTATTAACGTATGATATTAAAAATTTTAGTGTCTAAAATTTCGGGGGCCATGCCCACCTGCCCCCCTAAACTACGCACTTATAAGATATATATATATATATATAAAATATATATATTATATATATATATATATATAATATATATAAATATATATATATAAATATAATATATATATATTATATATATATATATAATATATATATATATATATATATAATAAATTAATAAATTTAAGAAAAAGAAATAGAGTAGTTTAAATAAATATGAATAAATAAATGTGTCATTAAGAAATAAGAAATGGAGTAGTTCAAATAAGTATGAAAATTTATTAGCAGTTACTTCATTATTATGAAAAAGGTCAATAAACAAAAAAATCTAGCTAACCAATTGAGAATGTAAGCATTGCGATATAATTGTATGGTCTCATACAACACGATGTTTTAGTTTGTAAAGAATACTCTTCGCTGATGGTTCGAGGAAGGTCTTGCATTAAAAGCATATAGATGCAAGAAAGCGTAATTTATCGACGGCTGATGATACTGCGCGCATAGGGAAGCGTCTGTGTGAGCCATTGCTTGGTAGCATGGTCTAAAATGCCCTCCCTCCTCCTAAAAAATAGGTTATACTTTCTACGCACATGAAACTTACATCACTCGACCTTGTATGCAAATGTGTTAAAAATAAAATATACTCTACATGCATAAAAGTATTAAACCAATTTTCTCTCTCTCTCTCTCTCTCTTCTCCTCTCTCCTCTCTCTCTCTCTCTCTCCTCTCTCTCTCTCTCTCTCTCTCTCCTCTCTCTCTCTCCTACATATATATTAAATATATTAAAAATTATAAAATATATATATAATATAAATATATAATATATACTAATTAATATATATATATATATAATATATATATAATATATTATATATATATAGTATATATATATATATATAATATACTAGAACTCCTTAAAAGGATGTTAACAACGAAATAATCGAACGACATGAAATCCGATTTTTTTCGATATTTCAAGGCAATAAAGAGCGACGGGGTGACAAAAAGTTTTTTTTTTTTTCAACTAAGGAATACCCCAAATTATAGCAAGATTCAAAGAGTCAGGGTCTCTCGCCCTTCGGGGACGAACGGGGGGACTTCGTCCCCTCTGTCCCTCCGTCACCCCCTAATAAAATAAAAATAAAAAACAAATAAAAACAAAATTAACTATAAAAAAATAACCTGATATAGTAAAAGCAACATGGCAAACTTGTTCTCTCATCAAGATTAAGTTAAACTCAGCAGTGCATGGGTAGAAGATTAGTGTTCAGCGATATATTTCGATATCTATTTTTATGTAACATCCTTTTAAAAGGGGAAAGTGCCTATATATATATAACTATATATATAATATTAATATATATATTATATATAATTAATATATATATATATATAATATATAATATATATATATAATATATATATAATATAATAATATATATATAGATTAATATAAATATATAATAATATATATAATTATATAGGGTTTACCAAGTACAGTATTCAAAATAATCCCATAACTGTGAAAAATATTAATAAAATTCCTTTTTACTTTTTGTATATAAAAAAAGAGAATATAAATTTGCGTTATTTGTTTTCCTTATGAAAATCAAATATGCGTTCCACGAGTAAGCAATGTATCAACTTGAAATACTCCCTCGTGCCTCTCTCCCTCTCTCTCTCCCGCGCTCTCATCCGTTCCCAGAGCTCTCACTCAGGCTCAATCATCAGTTTAGGCTTAGTTTATATATATATATATTTATATAATATATATATATATATATATATAATAATAATATATATAATTATATATATATATATATATATATAATATATATATAATCTAATATATATAATATATATATATATATTATATTATCTAAGCTATATATGTATATATATAATATATATAACTATATATATAATATATATATATATATAATATATATATATAGTAATAAAATATATATATATATAATATATAAATATATAATATAATATATAATATATAAATATATAATATATAATATATATTCAATATATAATATATTGTGACTATCCTAAACAATATCTAGCTTCATCCATCAGACGTTAATGAGATATTGGCGGCGTGCTTATGCTGCAATGGGAAACTCCGCATCGCGAAGGCCTGGCCAAGTCCAGCGGATTAATCGTTAAGCCCGTGTTCCCAAGGACCTTTCTCGATGGGTCAGACTTGTTGACTTTACGACTCAACAGCTGTATCATTGAATATAAATTTTTCTGCTTCTCAAAGTCAAATGTGTACTTTACCACACCCTCCCCCGTCCTTGCAATAACATTTAACTTTGTAGAAAGAAATAAATTGCACAAGACAAATCTCTTCGACACATGAAACTTGGTTTTTACTATAAATTTAAGGAGACATAAATTTTTAAGTGAATCTTCATGTGAACTTTAACACATGAAACTTTGAACTATGATCATAATTAATGCTACCATTTACGTATATGAGTTTTCACATGTGCATCCACTCTGCTACCACATACGTCAAATGTGTGTATCATATGCCTCATTCGAAACTACATAATAATTTGATGCCAAATGCTTCACATGTTCTTCCACTCAGCTACCGCATATGTCAAATGTGTGTAGGCTTCATTCAAAACTACAAATACTCTGCTTCAACGGCAAAATAATATAATTAAATTTGGACTCAGATTCCCGCAGTATAGTCCCACATTCTTTGCCACAACGGCAAAATATTGTAAATAAATTTATGCTCAGACGCTGCCAGTCTCCGTGCCACACGCATGCAGGGACGTCAAAATATTAATAGAGTGCAAAAATTTGGGCACATACATTGTCAGTGTTCTCACACTCTCATCACATAAGCTTCTCCTATATTAATAGTCCAGAACATTCCAGTTTCAACCCTTCTTAATTTCTCCGAGTGAAGAACATTCCTGCCAACACCCTTTCTAGCATGTTCAGTAACTTCTTCAAAGAACCTTACCAATGAAGAGGTAAGCACAGTCTACAGGGAATTTTTTTTTCTACAAACAAGAAAGAAGAGGCTTATTATGTTGTATAGAGACCTTCCCGACTCGACGATACGTTCGAGTTTCCCGTGAAGTTACCGAGACGTCATCTCTCTTTGACATGACAAGTCACAAACTTTCTGTACAGCAAAATAGAGATAATATTCATGTTTTTAGTTTTTTACAAATACTTCTTGCGATGCCGACAGACCAAAAAGGAATTCGTGGTAGATCTTACCATTTTAAGAGTTCCATACCCTGCTCTGCGTCAGCCATAACCTTAGCCAAAACACGTCAGTTTTGCCCCTACACGCAGACATACTTGAAACAACGAACAAATTATTTCTTCCACCACTTTTTAGTCACTTAGACATTTTGAGGAATATTACCCTGAGTCCTTCTGTCTTGAGAAGTACTCCGATACAAGGAAATTCATAGCATCCCAGAAATTTTAACGATCACTCACACACCTCTCCCAATCCAAACCCACATTTCCCTCAACAGAGATATGCTGTGTAACATCAAGTTACCTTTATCTAATTATCTTGCGTTATTATACTTGCAACATAAATAAAAATCTTAAGAGAGAGACTTGCATAAAAATGGCCTTTTACAAACAAATCGAATTTACACAAAATAAATTCGACAAAACACAAACCATACCAACTCCGAAATTTTTTTTTCTTATTTTCTTCTCCCGGAAAGATCACTTCCGCCAAGAATTTATAACTTTTAAAACTACGCTACGCTCTCGAAAATTCTTTCCTCCAATAAACCAAACATTATTCATCTTACGAAACAAACCACTCTTTGTTCCAAACCCTCTATAAAGAGCATTTCTTTCCCATATAATTTACACATTCAAACTTGGCAGTCTAAACTTCACATGGATAGGTAATAGACTTTTATTTTTATTTTTTTAAACCCCTATCCGAATTTGTCTTGCAATGTTAAATTTTTTTTTTTCAATTTATATCTTGTAATAACTATTCGATTCTTAACAACTAACAGTTTACTGATGTATTTCATTTTTTTTCAGAAAGTTTTAAAATTCTGTTATTAAAAATAATTTTTATATTGTTATTCATGATATATTTTAGTTTTCTATTCATTTTCCGTTTATTAAGAATATGTTTTAAGTTTCTATTATTATTATGTAGCTAGGGAGTTTTTATATCTATAAAAATATAAAATAATCGATAAATTTCAGATATATATCGGATATTTTAAAAATATCATAAATATACCTACTTATTATACTTATCCGATATATTATATCTTATTAGGTGCACATAATAAGAAAAAATTTCGATATTACAGATATACCTCGATATTTTTCGATTATAAATTATTATACGTGTGAGTTATTATTTATTATTATTATTTATTAATTATTAAATTGTTATTGATTATTATGTATTTATTAGTATATTTTATATTTTATTATTTTTATATATATTATTTATTTTTATTATTATATTATCTCCCAATATATATATAATTATTAATTTATTATATTATTAATTATATTATTTTAATTATTAGTTTATTTAATATTTTAATATTATATTTTAATAATAGATATATCCTAGTAGTGTTAGTTATAGTTTAGTCGTTAGTGAGTATATATGATTATTATATTTGTTTATTATATTATATTTATATATTTTAATATACCCTATATCAGATAGTATATTAGACATAAATTAACATTAATAACTATATCCTTCCGAACAGATATTACAGGACCCGAACGCACAATAGTTACACAAACAACGATAGCTAAATAAAATACGTGATAAATTGCATATCCATTTTGGAGCATCAGTGATTGGAAAAATTTTTCTGCAAGTTATGAATAAGTACAAAAATAAAATAAAAACTAATCTGCTAGTAGGAATTGATATAAAAAAAAAATATAAAGAGTTTTTTAGTGGATGTACTGCGATATTATGTCTTTTTTTATTTTACAAGAGACGGCAGAACATGAACGCTTGTTGCGTACGATCAGGATTTAATTTTGCAATTTTTAAAACCTAAGCAGTTGGTAGGTAATTTTTAAAAAGTATTACGGTTCAATACTAGCCTAACTATATATTATACGATATATGCCGGTCTCATTGTATTTCGGTATTATATATATTTTATTATATATATAATATATAATTTAGGTATATATAATATATAATATTATATATATATAGTTACAGTACTATTTAATATAAAGGTATAGTACTATATATGTATGTACTATATATATATATATATCATAATATAGTAATAATGTGGGTATATATATTTGCGGTGTGGTCAACAGTCAGTTAGTATCACTTTGTGTTCATCCCACTAAAATAATATGAATATTAAGTATTAAAGACTCTAGATCTTAAAAAAAACCCCTCAGCCAATTGTAAATAGCTATTGTTATTATATGATTGATTAGGTTATAAGTACTTGATGTGTTAGGTGTGTAGTTGTGTGTTAGTTATAGTTGTGTTGTATGTTATAAGTTAGTGTTGTGTGTTATATGAGTTGATGTGTGTAGTTATGTGTTAGTTAGTGGTAGTGTTGATGTTAGAGTGTGTGTGTTAGAGTGTATATATAATAGTAATAACTTCAGTGTAGGTGCGATTTAATGATACCTTTGGGCTCCATAATATACTAATATATAATTTAATAATATAAATCAAAATATAAATAATAATATCATAATTATTTATAGGTATATATATATATATATATATGATATATATATAATAATTTTTAATAAACTGTATTATATATATATTTATTTAATACATATATAATATATTTATATTGGTTTCGTGTGGCCGTTAAGTAACTTTGTCCATTTAGATTATGATATAGTTATAAATATATAATAATATTTATAATATTATAGTAGTATCTGATAGTTAGGTTAAGTATAATATATAGTATATATATATTATAATATATACTATATGATATATATATATAATATCAGTATAAGGTAGTATTATGCTAACAAAAAATCATTCCCACATGAGAGAGAAGTGCTATATTAATTTAATAAATTATGTATTAGTAATTAGAAGCAGTATAAGTAGTACGTAATCGAAAATTTTTGTAGGAATGTAAAAAAATAGTAATCTTCACTATCTTCAGTAGTCTTATCCAAATTATCAGTTTCCTAGAACTCTAAAGAGGTTGGAAGACTATGTGAAGTTGTGCTTATGAAAAAGGCGTTGATTATGTTTGGAACTATCTTTTAGGAACTGAGGTGATAGTTTTTTGACTTTTTGTGGACTATTGAATTCTTAATTAAATATAAGAAAATATTACGCGTGTTCATTTCACTAGAAAATTAAACGATAATCATAAAAATCACTTTTCGGTATTACAAATGAAAAATAACTATTAAGTCATATTAATGTGAATAACTTCATAGGAATCTTCAAATAATGACTTTCTTATATTATTTTTTTTAAAGAGTTAAAAAATAAATATTGAATCATATCCAATCACATGTAATATATAATTTTTAAATAAATAATTGGAATGGATAGATACTAAACTGATAATCTAAGACGATATAAATTATTAAACTTTAAGAGCCATCGTATTCGTTAAATAAAATATCTCATGAGAAATAGCTCTGGTAAATTCTTAAATGAAAATCTATTAAATTATTAGTATAACTATTTAAACTAATGAAATAATTATATTAAGAAGTTCTGGAAATTGGGACGTGGGTGCCAGAACCCATAAACATTATATATGAAAATATAGCTGGTAGTAGATAGTCCTCCAATACTATCAGTTTTAGTCATAGGCTATTATAAAAAATTCGTTAATTTAGTATTAATATTACATATTTAAAAGTGAAATCAATCGTAATCCCCCGCAGTAGAATAATTGTATTAGATCTAAGTCGGCTATTATCATAGGGTATATATTTTTAGGTTTTTAAGTGTTGACGAGCTCACAGGAGTCCTGTTCCGGTAGTAGATTTCTGCAATGATTATTTTCTTCCATACTGAAACTATATATTATATAGTATAGAACAACGTCCAGTACATAAGCTACACGTAAATCATAAGGATCGTGACTATCTCGAGTGGAATGCAGTCTCATTTTTAAAAAAAAATAGTTACCTCAGAATAAATACTATAAATTAATCAAAAACATTTCATTAAAAAATGCACGAAGGATAAATTAAAACTATGGATTAGAAGCTTATATTTTATAAATACCTAATATTTTATACCATTTTATATCATATTTTATATCATATTTATTATTCGTAAGCTGCATTATAAATAATTATTTATAATATATTATATATAGTATATATATATAAATATAGTCGATATATAGTACTGAAGTAGTTATTTATATACAATATATCATTATAAAAAAAATTTAAATTATCAATCCGATAAATATGGGATATTTTCTATTATCCAACAGTTCCTTTATCACCTATATTATTTATTCATCGTGCTCAATTTAATATTATAGTGGATAGGTATTGAGTAATAGGTACGGGTTTTATCAGATTTTATTTAGTAGCAAAGTTTTCATTAATAAATCGATATAGTCATAATAAATACGTTCTTTATATATATATAGAGTTTTCAATTATTTTCTAGATGAATAAAATCAAATTTGAAAACTATTATTAATCTTTATTATATATACAGCTATTATTTGAGGTTTTGTACATTTAACAGGGTGGTTTACCAACAAATACTGTATTCACACAGCCCATAGTTTTTATATACTATATAAATGGCATATCACTTTTAAACAGGGACTAACTTGATTAGATTAATATGTGCTCGAAAGTTCAATAATGTAATTCTTTTATTATCAATTCTTTGAGGTCAAACTGTTTAAATGATACTTATGGTTCGTATAAGTATTCGATATATAATTATATCGATATATATTTTGTGATGGCACATCCCCCTATATACTATATAATTAGTCATTATATATTATAACATACTATTTTTATTATAATAATTATTATTATTTATATATATAATATTATATATATATATATAATATATCTAGGTATAGCCTATCCATAATTTAATTTTATTTATTATATTAATATACATGCGGATATGTATTAAGATTTTTATATATATATAATTTATTATATATACTATATTATCATATTTAATTTATATCAATATATATCAAAATATTTAATTTTATTGACCTTATTGATATTACAATACTAAATTATTTTATATTATATTATTAAATTAGTTAAAAATAAAATTAATATGTTTTATTTATGTTATAATTTATTTATACAATTGTATATATCAATTTATAAGTTATTTGTATTCTCAATGTATAATTTTATAAATATTCGGTATTTAACAGAGTGAATTTTATTACTATTAAATATTTTTGAAATTAATTTAGGATAATTGTTTTTCAATAATTTTTAACCTTATATAATATATATAATCCAAGGGCTGTAATATTTTTTTGTCGGTCGTATTGTAGATAGAGGCTTTCTTTGTAATTATATAATAGAGATTATGTTCAAATTTAAAGGCATTCACAGGAAGATAATAGCTTTAGAATTAAGTCAAATGAGAGTTTGGTCTGATTTGATTTTCTTTTGCATAGCTTTAGCTCCCATTTGACAAATCATTGTGGCATTCAGTGGGATTAAAAGAATTTGAAAAATAGCATCAGCTTTTCGTGCGCAAGACATTTTTCTTTCCATCTAGATGAGGAATACTCGACATTAATAGATATTCCAACTAGGATATCTATCTCTAGTTCTATAGACCGATTTTCACAGTCAAATCATCTTGGAGCAATTCTTTTTATTACTTTTGATTTTAAATTCAATAATATATAAATATACTTTTATATATATATATATATTATATCTCAGAAACTTAATAAATCTCGTACTTATATATATATATATATATATACCGAACCTTTATATATATATTATCTATATGATATTATTATATTTTCACTTTAAATCAAGAAGTCTTCTTATAGATACTGTATATATATATATTATTCGCCTAAAATTACATATTATATTTTATATATAATATATATTATATAATATATAATTATTATATATATATATATTATATATATGATATATCATATAATATATATTATATATATATATATATTATATATATATATACGCGACTTTACTTACGACTTCACATGTTTAATTTAGTTACTCTTAAATATTAATATAATATTATTATATATATCTAGACTATTATATATAATTATAATATAAATTATACCAGATATCCGTAAACTTATATTCCGACTTCACAGCGTCAAATTCAAAATTTACTGAATCTATTTCAATCTAATATATACAACATGTTTCCCACCCCCATCTCCAGACACTCCAATTATCGTTTCTCACAATTTTTTTATTATTCGCTAGTAGTTATTGCGCCTCACTTTTTGAGAAATAATAATTATAAAGAAACATAACCACTACTTTAATAAGGCATTTGAACTATTTTTTTCCATTATGGGATATTATAGGTCTTCACGTCCAAATGCCCTTAATAATTTTGGTTGTATTTTGGTTTTAGGTTTTATGGTTAGGTTAGGTTAGGGGTTAGGTTTTGGCGGTACTTGGGTTTGGTTAGGTTAGGGTAAAGTTACAAGTAGAAGTTATGGCATTAAGGGCCGGCGGATTAGGTTTCACAGGTTCTTAGGTAGTTTTAGGGTGTAGGTTACCTGACAAAACAATTAGTGTCAAAATTTAATGTGTTTACCTTACCCGATTTTCAGGTCTTTTCGGAAACGGGAGCGAGAAGGCAATGTATAACGTAATTATAATGACTCCCACTCGTCTCTAAATTATTAAAAAATAAACCGATACAAGACATTATAATTGCATTTTTCGCTCCTGGAGTCAACTGCTTATAAACAGCCATATATATTATATATTATATATATATTATATTAATATATATATATATTATATATATATATATATATTAATATATATATATAATATATATATATATCATATATATATATATATATATTTATATAATTATATATATTATATATATAATATAATATATATATATATATATTACATAAAATAAATCTTGTAAGAATCTATTTTCATTTTTATTGTTATATTTATAGGTATTATATTTTATTT
>JABUQX010104060.1:60000-70000 GCA_015478945.1 Trachelipus rathkii
TTCCTTACATCATAACAATTCCAGCATACATCAAATGACACTCTCTACTTCGTAATGTGACGTCCTTCATCAGCATACCTCGTCTCTAAATAAGACGATAAAAAACTCTCCAGAATGTGCGGTATATTCTTTGTAAGATGCATCCTTCCTAGTATTCCATTCCATTACACTCGCCTCTACCTCCAGTGAAACTCTCTGTTCCTTATAACATCTATAACTGTTCTGTGTTGAATATGGCCGTAAAATCACTGTGGTGCGCATATATATACTTTTCCTGCAGCGAGACTCACTCCGAGAATTTATGGTAGGTACACCAGTGAACAACGGGCCACGATATTATCGCTTAACATTACAATCCTCCTACATACATCGGAGTGTCTACGAAACTATATAAATGCGAGAAATATATTCTCTTAGAATACTCAAGGTATGGCGAGCGCTAAACAAATAGTTATATGTCAACGGAAGACAACAGCACCGGACTCACAGAGGCGACCGCGAGTGAACTGACTGGGCTCAATGTCAAGTCACAGGCGGCTGAGCTCATAACATGAACCTTCTATGACACGTACCCTTACAGGTTCTTCTGTCTCCACCCCAGACTACTATCTCGTCCACTTGTCGCTAAATATAATAGCACAACCTGTTTGCGATTTTACCTAACAGTGGGGACAGCTCTTCCGATGATGATTAGATACATACTGAGTGAACATATAGAGATGCATCATAAGGCAAAAGACGACTGTAGCTCGAAATGATAGGTATTGATCTCATACTCGTATGCAAATGTTAGGTAATAGCGTCTGAAAGATATAGTGAACTAGTAGTTGAGGCCTAATGTATGACCTGATACATGGAATTGTGATGTGTATGTAGTGTATATGATAATGCTATAATGGAAATATGTGTAGGTATGTGCTGTAAACATATTACTAAGATGGGCACTACACGACAAGTGGATAAAATTAATTATAGTGTATGTTTATGTCTCATGTGTAGAGTAGTAGAGTGTATGGACTGATAATAGATAAGCCTCTCCGAAAAGAGATAATTTGTAGAATGTAGTTTATGAATAGATAAACTCCTCTGTAATGTTAATAGTATTGATGATAGCAAAAGTATGTGGTATGATATTGATTATCACAATGATATATAGTTATGTACAGATATTAGGTGTGTGATGATGTAAGTGCTGCAATAACTCGCTAGTGTAGTGTAAGTGATATGAAATAAATGTAAAGGAACTTACTGTATATAGAATGTACTCGGTACTGTATGTGGTGACTCTTATGATATGTATGCACTAAGGACATAGTAATGTATAGGATATATCCTCCTTGCTTGCTTGAATAAATATTCTTTAACTGGGAAATTCTTCGGTGTACCATTAGTTTAAACTTATATCTACATAATGTCCATTTCAGTTTTCATAGTTGTATTGTTCTTTATATTTATTTCAGAAGATGAGTTGAATGAACTACAAGTATATCAGTATGAGATAACTATTATTTTGTTTTCAACCTTTTCTTACTATTAATTTATTATTATTATATTGAAATCTCTAATATTTTATCTATACTATTATATATTCCAAAATCTTAATATAGGATACCATTTATATATAAGTTATATGGATTGAGTATCTATTTATATAATTGACGTTTAAATGGAAATTTTTCATTAATTAATATATTATTTGTTGTATTATTTATATTCTACTCCAATATATTTACTATACTTCAGTTTACCCAAAATTTTGAAAGAAGTATTTTAAGTAGAGTACATGCTTGTCTGCTTAATTTTCACCATTTGCAAAATTTTCACGAGTTACCTCTAAAGTACGATTTTTCTCTAAATTTCAACATTGAAATATGGTAAACCTGTATATCGAAATTGACCAGAGATTCTCTTTCCGGTGTGACTGTCCGGAACTCCATGCAATACCAATGATATTGTCTATTGTAGATCGTATTCGTCAAACTTATAACAAAATTGTCAAGAAGAGTATTTTATTATGGGTCTTTACGTGTTCATTCAACTATCTGCGACCGTGTCCTGTTACACGCATAATCTCGAGAATGTTGCCTTTACTGGCCAAACATTAGTCAACTGGCTCGAGTGATAGTGTCGTTGTAATGTAGAACGATGTCTGGAGTCTGTACGAAATCATAATTTACGACTACTTTTCTCCAGTATTATTGAGCAATGATATCATAAATTTTATAACTTCTTACAAAAAGCTTCATTAAAATTCCAAATAAATTATCCATTTTTTTGCTAAAATATAATGTAATATTATTGTAAATCTGTTAAAGTATTTTTAACTGATTTTTTTTAAACTAGTGTCTGCATCCACTTTTTGATTAATAATATATATGTGTTTCATCCTATTATTGCAATTTTATCACAGTCTTTAATGTAAATTAATTAAGTTAAAATCATTTTGAATTAGCTCCAAATCTGTTATATCAAAGTAATTTTAATAATTTTGCATGGTTTTAACCATAAATATTTTTTTTTTTAGTTGTGAAAACCTTTATTAATAAAAATATAATATAGTAATATTTAACTTCCCCAAAGTATTTACCTTTTTCTTTAAATGTTCTCTTAAAATTTAGTGATATGCGTAAACTTGAAATAGTGCAAGTTTGATTAGAAAACAAACATTTGAAAGTAATGATGGTAAATATATTAAAATTTAACTATAAAAACGGTATTATTTTACATAGACATTGGAACATATAACACAAATGTGTTTCATTGAAATGCACAATTTAATATAAAAATGAGTGAGCAGAAAAATAAGAGAATTTATATAATTGTTTTAGTGTGTTCTTAAATTGATACGAGTATTTATTAATGAAATTTCAAATATTTGTTTTCAAGTAATATATTCATATTATGAAAAAATTTCCTGTAATAAAATTATAATGATTACTAAATATACGTACTTTTGCTCTAATTTCACATTTAAAAATTAAGTACATCTTAATAAGTACGATTTTCCTATATGTTCATACTATGTTTTTCTTTTGGATAAACATCTATCAAATTTACTCCAAAAATAAGACCGGGTCACCGATTTAGCATTTATTAAAAATAATTAGTGAGTGTATCATGAAATGCTAATTTCATAATAATAGCTCTAGCATGAAGCGAATATTTATTTAATATAGTTTATAGGTGTTCTTAAATTGACGTTTTTATAATGAAAAAATTCAATATTTGTTATTATTTATATACCAATTATTTATCATTAGTTGGGAAAACCTGTTTAATAAAAAAATTAATCATATTCTATAAATAATACGCTATTTTACTTATATAATATTTCATCAAATTACAAATTTAGAACTCTTTAAATACGATTTTTTGCTATATCTCATGAAATATATTTGTTAAATTATATATAAATCAATGTGAGTTTTTAACAGTATTATTAGCATGCGATTGAATAAAAATAATGTTGTATTTATTTGATAAATGCTTAATTTTTACAAAAAGCAGAAAGTGAATTATATATTATTAGTTGTCTAAATATTGACGTTTTTCATAATGAAATTTAAAAATTTGCTTTTATTTAAATGCTTTTAATTATTGGGAAAATAAATATCATAATATAATTCTGATAAAAAATATTTAACGTTATTTCGAAATATAATTATAACGTATATAATATCTATTACTTAAGATCATTTTTCATAGCTCATTTACAGGATATCTAGAGTAAGCATCAACATTAAATAAATAAGTACTGATTTTAACGGCACTTAAATATCAAAACATAATCTCTATATCATAATTATGAGGAAATATTCTCCAAAAAACATGGCAGGTTGACTGTTAACACGGTTATATTCGCATTTTATTGAAAATATTGTATATTGATATTTCATTCGTTCAAATGCAAAGATAATTCCAGATAAGAGCAGAGAGATACTAAGTGAATTCGTACTTTCACAAGTTTTTTATGGTTTCATAACTTTAATACTTGCTATTATATATAAATAATCAAATCATTTTGTTCCTCCTAACATTCCTCAATTATGTAAATATCATATAATAATCTCGTCTTGTAAAACCTTGTATTTATAGTAAAAAACAGGTTTATACAGACAGTTGTTAATTTATAAATCGAATTTTATCATATAAAATTATAAATATCTATAAATAAATTTCAAATAAAATTATTATATAGTAATACATACTTAAAAATAAGTATAACTCAGTATATATCTACATATAAATTTATATCAACATTTGAAATAATGTGTATAATATACATTATTAAAAAATAAATTGATATATAAATCAGTGAATTATTATTTCATAAGTGAACATTTGAAAATAATATAATGAGATTATCATATATAGATAAATAAGCCTCAAATTAATTCATAAATAAAAAGCAAAAAAGAAATTAAGTTTTAGGTGTCTAAATTGACGATATATATAATATATGTAAATATTCAAATATAAAAATTATTAGATATATATATATACCAAATATTATTTCATAGTGATAGATCTTTATATAATAATATATATAAAAATATATTAATTAACTATTTGCAATATTTATATGACTTGATGAAAATTAAATATATCATTATAAGCAAATAGTACTATATAAAACACTCTATACTACTACATACTTACGAATTCTTCCTAAACTTTCACATCATTCTGAATACTATATTAACTAATCTATCCTAACTTAACAATTAGCGTATATCTATACGAGTATATTTCAAGACAAAATTAACAAAATAAAATTTAATACTTTGTGAACTCATAAAATAAAATCACAAAACAAGAAATCAAAAAAATCTCAAAATAAAAAAGAATGTTAGTTCCATATCAATATATTATTAAAGCCTATTTTTGGAAATTATGACTGAATGTAATGAATAATATAGAATAATATTTACATTAATAAGATTTAGATAATTTATAATAACTGAAGACTTGCCACAAATATCATAATTATGTATATATGAAATCAGATATTAATAATAATAATTATAATTAAATAATTAAATCTATATTATATTCATAAATAAATAAATTAATAACTCGACATATATATTTACTTATATAAATATTTAACACTCAATAATACGAAATTATAATGAATACTATCATATAAAAAGTAACGTAATTTATCCATAATAATCAATAATAGGAATATATAATAAATTAAGTTAAATCATTTAATAAAATTATGAGTAAGTAACAGTGAGATAATTATTATTTACATGGCAGTTGAAAAAAAATTAAATTAGTGTGTTTCATTGAAATACAAATTTCAAATAGCAGGGGGGGGGTGAAAATTATAATTATAATTTATAAGTAATTTATTTCATAAATTGACGTTTTTAAATGCTATTTACTAATATAATTGATAATTATATTTAATATACCAAATATTTCAATTAGTTGTGAAAATAAAATAAACCATGATAAATAAAAAATAATTTAACTATTTTGATATAGGTTTATTCTAATTATAAAATAAAAGATTATACATAATTTTAACAAAATAATAAATATACTGAAATAAATAAAAAGTTACGATGTATTTAACTAATAATAATATCTCAATCAGAAATATAATCTATATAAGTATAATAAAAATAATATAGAATCAAAGATCTGTATCAACGTAAATTTCAAGCATTTGAAAAAAAATATGTGTTTCAAAATGAAAATAATTTGCAATTTTTACTAAAAAGCAGAAAAGGAATTTATTAATAGTTTAGTAGATATAACATATACATGATTTAGTATAAAATATATTTTAAATTAAATTATACAAAATTAATTACGATTAAGTTATAATATTATAATAAAGTCGAAATCAATAATATTACAAAAAAAATTAAATGATGAAAACCTGTTAAATAAAAAAAATAATAATTAACTCCTAAAAGTGTAATATACTAGGATTATAAGATCTAATTAAATGATAATGATAAATTAAGTGAAGAATACTCACATGAATAAGTATAAATCAAATATAATTTACATAAATTAATAAATTATATTGTGTAGGATGTATAAAATAAGCAAAGATACTTTGTACCTATACAATCTGCATAAAGACAGATTTACCATGACTAACAGTAATGTGTACAAGTGCAATGAAATATGACGAATATGATTGTAAGATTTTACAAGAATTTGTTATAAATATGTATTCACAAATTTGCCAAAATTGTGCAACATTATTCAAAACTGTCATAATAAGTTGATTCACTGTCAATTATATTAGTCATTTTACCACGTGATCGTATCTCATAATGCGAATACCGTTATCAATTACGATACAATACTGATCAACTATGACTTATCTATAATATTTATACCCTTTCAACATATCTAATATCTTATTCTCGAATTTAACAGTTTTGTGTAATCAACTTTATAAATTGATTTATATACATGAGCTTACATAACAAATTACATACATAAAAAACATAATCCAACTGATACCTCACTCTCCTTCATATGACATAAAATACTAATACGCTTTTGCTTAAAGTTCACATTAAAATTTAGAACTTATTTACATATGTATGTGACGATTTATGATCCTAATTCTTACTATATACTTGTATAGAATAATATTTAATATTCATATAATTAATTATATTAATAATCAGTCAATTATCAATCAATCAATTATCTATCTCAAAGCTCTGCAAGATAATAATCAATTAATTAGTTTTCATTGTAAATGCAATTTATCAATAAAAGTGAGCCAGATAAAGAGAATTTTATAAATTATATATGTTTTATTCGTTGTCTTAAATTGACGTTTTAATGAAATTTTCATATTGTTATTTTATATATATTACTCCAAATAATTCATTCAGTTAGTTATAAACTCTATTTAATATAAAAAAATCGTAACTTCTAAAATTACGCCTATTCTTGTATATTAAATTTTCACATTATATATCGATAATTTAGAACCTCTTATAATAAGTACTCGAATTTTTCCTAATATATTTCAAATACTTATATTAAAATATAAGGGGTAGTAAATACTTTAATAATTGAGTTTAACTAGTATTATATATTCAAAAGCATTATTATGAAATAATATATATAATGTGTTATATTCATTGAAATGCAATTTCAAAAAAGCTGAAAAAGTGAAGTTTATTAATAGTTTAGATGTCCTTAAATATTTTGACGTAGTTTTTAATATGCTATTTTCAATATTTGATATTTTTAATATACCAAATATATCATTATTTGTGAAAATACCTGTATTATATATAATAAAATAAATTAAATATCTATAAATATAATACGCTTTTATCTTAATATACTTTCACATTACTCAATAAATATTTGTATAGATAACTTTAATAAAAGTAACGATTTTCCTAAATTTATCAAGCTATTTGATAAATTATTTATTGGTAATAATTTATAATAATATTAGTTTTAACGGTAATTATATCAGCTCAATGTTTGATAAAAAATAACATATGTGTTTTCATAATTGATATGCAAATTTCAAATTATTAAGCAAGAAAATATATAGAGAATTTATTTAATATTGTTTATTTTAAGAGGTTTGTTCTTAATTTGTGATAAGTTTTTTATAATATATTTCTAATATTTGTTTTAAAATATTGCCATATATAAATATTTCATTAGTTGGAAAATAAACCTTGTTTTTATAAAATAAAAAATTTAATCATATTCTATAAAAATTACGGCTTTTCTTAAATTTTCCCATTACTAATTTAGAACTCTTAAAACCGCAAATACGATAACATTTCATAAATTTTAACATTGAAATTATGTAAATCTTAAAATTGAGTTTTAACGGTAATTTCAGTTATTTATTGAATAATAAATAATATATATATAAATGTGTTCATTTATAAATGCTATTTCAAAAAGCAGATAAGTGAGCGATGATTATATTAAATAGTTATTTTAATAGTACTGAAATTAAAATTTGACGTTTTTTAATGATATTTCAATTCATATTCTGTTTTATATATCAATAATATATATTCTTAATTATGAGTTGTGTATGTGTGTGAAAACCTTGTTAGATATATAAAAAAAATTTTAAATCATTCATCTCTCGTCTTATTTATTTAAATTTTATCAACATTACTAAAAAAAATTTAAATCTCTTAAAAGTACGATTTTATTTTCCTAAAATTCTAACATATGAAATTATTTGTTATATAATACTCTATAAAATGTGAAGTTTTTAACCGGTATTTCTAGAGCATCTGGATAAACAATGTGTTTCATTGTAAATGTACTAAATTTTACCTTTTTGATAAGAACAATAAGAAATAATAATTGTATTTAGTCTTAAATAATGACTATATTATATATATATGTATTTTAATATATAAATTTCTAATATTATTGTTTTATATATACCATAATAATTTTCATTAGTTGAAATAACACTGTTTTAATATAAAATAATTTAACTTCTAGTAAATTATACGCTTTTTCTTAAATTATTCACATTAACATAAATTTATAGTATGTGAAAGGTACGATATATCTCCTAAATTTTCAACATTTGAAATTATTATTTGGTTAATCTTAAATTGAGTTTTAACGGATTAATTATCTTGCATTTGAAAAAATGTTTTCAGAAATGCAAATATTTCTATAAAAAAGCTCAAAAAAGGAAATTTATTAATTTTTTTATAGGATTATATATAAAGATCTCGAGATTTATTTAATGAAATTCAATATTTGTTTTTATTATCCAATATTTATCGAATTAGTTGTAAACCTGTTTAAATATCAAAAAATATTTTATAACTCAATCTTCTAAAATTACGGTTTTTTTTAAATTTTCACATTACTCCAATTTATGAAAACTCAAAAGTACGATTTTTACATAGAATTATTCACATATTTTATGAAATTATATAATTTAAATACTTATAAATAAATATGTAGATATCTTATTAAGAGAGTATGATTTTATTCAGTACATATGAATAAAATATTAAATGTTTATTCATTTTGAAATGCTATTTTCAAAAGCCAGTGAGAAAATGATGATATTTATTTAATAGTTATTTTAGTTTAGTCTATTAATTGAGAATATAATGGGTGCTTTCATATATATTTTTGTTTATTATTAATTAATTACCAAATATTCATATAGTTGTGAAAATAAACCTTGATTATTAGTTAAATAAAATTTAATCTATTCTAAATTACGCTTTGTTTTCTTTTTAAATTACAAAATTACAAATTATTTCTAATTCTTTGATAAAATGTGCATAATTTGGTCTATAAATATATTTATATATATATTACTAAATTTCAACATTTGAAATTATTATTTTAAAATCAAATAAATTATTTGAAGTATTTTTAAATAATAATTTCATTATTGAAAATATAAGTGTTTTTTGTAATATTCAAATTCACCGAAAAAGCAGTGAAATAAGAGAATTTATTTAATTTTTAGTGAGTGATGATCTTAAATTACTTTAAACAATATGTTTAAATTTCAATATTGTTTTATTATTAGGCTATTTTAATATTTCATTAAGTGTGAAAACCAGTTTTAATAAAAAATTTAACTCTAAATTAAAGCTTTTTCTAAACTCTTTACGTTTCAATTGTTAGAACTCCTGAAGATCCTAATTTTCCTAGATTTAACATTTGAATTATTTGTTAAAAGGAAATTGGGTTTTTACGGTATTTTCAGCACTTTGAAAAAAAAATGTGTTTTTCAGAATGAAATGCAATTTCAAAAGCAGAAAAAGATATTAAATGTTTTAGGTGACTTAAATTGACGTTTTTTTAATGAAATTCTCAATATTGTTTTATATACTATTTATCTGAGTGTTGAATAACCTGTTTAAATAAAAAATTAAAACAAAATTACGGTTTTCTTAAATTTTCATTAAAAATTAGAACTCTTAAAAGTACGAATTTTTCATAAATTTCAAACATTTGAATATTTGGATAAATCCACTACAGT
>JABUQX010104060.1:75000-83727 GCA_015478945.1 Trachelipus rathkii
CCAGTCTTCCATTTCTCCTAAATATATTTCTTCATCATCCATTATGGCTATTTCTTCCTCATTCTCGGTTATATTTTGCTTCATCTTTTCACTAGTTTTTTCTTTCACATCATAATCTTTTAGGTTTATCCATTCTTTTTCCTCATTGTCTTCTCCTATAATATTATAAGAATATTTATATTTACCTCCTTTTTTTCCTCCTCTACTCACAATTTTAATTTTTCTCCACCTTTCTTCATCGGGATGCTTAACCATATATTCTCCTCCTATCTTTAATTTTGATATATTCAAGACTTTGTCTTGGTCATTCTCCTCCTCTTCCTCCTCCTCCTCGCTATCTTCACTACTATTTTCCTCTTCTTCACTCGATGAGTTCTCCTCACTCTCATCTACTTCATCTTTCTCATGATTTCTCTTTTGTATTCTTGTTATATGCACTTTGTTAATTTCTTTCATGTTACCTCCATGTCTCACCCACACTGTTTTTCCTTCTCTCCCCACCACTTTTGCAGGTCCTCTCCATCTGTTTTCATTCTTCTTCTTATAGAAAACTTTGTCTCCTAATTCTGCCTCCTCAAGTTTATGATGTCTGACATTATGTTTTAAAGCTCTCTTTATCCTATTCTTACAATCTACACTTTGCACTATTTCTTGTATTTTTTCTTGAATTTCCATAATCTCCTTCAACTTGATTCCTTCCCAATTTTCTTCCAATTGAGCCGGAGTGTACTCTTCTTCTTCTTTCATAGTTGTATTATATATTCCGAACACTTTCTGTCTGGGTGAAAAACCACCAGTTGAAATTATCCCATTTCTAGCATTTACTATCCAATAAAGAGCCCATTTCTTTCCTCCTGTTTTTCCTTCTTTGACTTTTCTTAAACTCTTTCTTTCAGAATTCCTACCATTCTCTCGCATTTGCCATTACTCCACGGACTTTCACCTGCAGTGCTTAAAAGTTCGATGCCAAAACTATCTGTAAATTCTGTAAATTCCTTATTCTGGAATTCCCTTCCACCATCAGTTATTATTTTCTCTGGTGTACCGAAAATTCCTATCCAACTTTCCATTACAATTTCTATCATTTCCTCAGGTCTTTTACTTTTTATCCATTTTGCTTGACAGAATCTCGTATTCCAATCTATTAATACAAGAAATTTATCGCCGTCTATTTCACCAATATCTAATGCTATGAGTTCATTGAACTTCTTAGCTAAAGGCAAACCTACTACAGGTTTACTAGGAGTTTTTTTAAATCTCTTACAAATATCACAATTGTCACATAGTTTTTTTAATATTTGAAATTTTTCCTTTTTATTGATCTCAAAATTTGGATTGTTTTTTGCATACTGATTAATCAATTCTTTAAGTTTCTCAAAACTACAATGTCCGAATTGAAGGTGAAGTTTCCTACAATTCTTTTCCCATTTCTGATCATCTTCTAACCATCTCTCTTCCTTTATATTTAACCAAACACTTTTTCCTTCTTGTCTAGTTCTCAACTTTATTCTCAAATGACCTTTCTCATCTTTCACAAAAGGAATCTTTTTCCTTTCAACAAGTTCATTGCATTCTAAGATCATTTCTTTAAAATTAATTTTCGACTGGAGTTTTTCTAGTACTTTAGTTCCAATAAGCAGAGGAATATTACCTTCAAGAATCTCTGTTTCTATATAAACCTTTCTATCCCCAAGGTGGATTGGGATATTCATTTTGCTTTTACTCTCAAATTTTTCATTACCAAAGAAATAGTTCTTGCATATCTTTTTTTCTGTTCGGTACATTTCTTCTAATTCTTCCTCGCTCATTGAACTCATTATATACCCTAGTCACAACTCGCCAACAACAGTATTAGGGCATCCTGTATCTATGATACCCCAAACATCTTTTTCATTTCTTTCATAGTTGTCAATATGGAGTTCTCCTAATAGAACTATTTCTCCCTTGTTATCTTCCACGTTTTTTCCACCGAATCTTGAACAGTGGTATCTTAGATGACCCTTTTTTCCACAGGTTCCACAAAACCTGTCTTTGAATCTACAGACCGATTCACCATGGCCTTCTCCGCGACAACTTTTGCAAATTAATTTTTCCTTTTTTTCAGGGCATTGATACTTCATATGTCCTTCTTTTGTTACAGTTAAAGCATTTTATATCCTTTTTCTTTTCACCTTCACTTAGCCAAATTCTTTCACTTTTTCCTTGACCTCCTTTAACGCTATCTCCCATAATATCCATCAATACTTCACTCACTCTCTTGTATTTCATTTCGCCATCTAGACTACTCATCACGATTTTTTCATCTTGTTCTTCTAACCTACTCCTCACAAATAACAAACCTCCAGTTTGCTCCTCATCCATTTCCTTCATTCCTGATGCAATACTTTTCCTCAAAGTTGCATCAAATCTACTTACATAATCTACCATGCTTTCTTCTTTTCCTCTCATAATTCTGAAGAGATCATTCATGTTTCTGATCTTTGTTCTTTTTTCATCTATACCATATTTTTTGTCTAAAATTTTGATAATTTCCTTCCATCCTTCACCTGTTGCGATATCCTCTCTTTTTATGTCTTTCACCAACTGCCAAGGTTCTCCTGACAAAGCATTCCGAATGTTGATCCCTGGAAATCTAACTATGTCTTTCATACTCCACACCCAATCTTCTACTTTTCCTTTCCATTCGCCATATTCTTCTTTTTCTCCTTTGAATTTGGGGCAATTTTCTCCTCTTTCTACTGTTTCGCTGGTTTTTTCCTCTTTATCTTTCTTATTTCCTCCCATGATATATAACTAGGGTCTGATTTTTCTTCAATAGAAATATTTAATAAAAAATGATTTATAATTGATAATACTTTCCAAAAATACAAATATATGAAACAAAGAAATAACTACTTACATTTTGCAAAAGAAGTTCTGAATTATTTTGACGATTAACAACAATTATTACCGCTATTAAAACTAAAGTCTATACAAAAAGTCTTTTATATAATGTCAAAGTCATTAGATTGGTGAAGGGCCCTAATACCGCACTTCTTCTACTTATATATAAAAGACTTATAAAAAAAATATTTAATCCTTTTTACTTTATGCATAATCATAAATTCAACAATTTTAGAATATAATCAGTTCTTTGACTAAACTTGTTTTTTACTACTATTTAATTAAACATACTCATTTTTCAATTGTCATTTCCTTTAAATACTTTTTCGCATATTTATATTCTTAAAAAGTCCATCTCAAAATAAATCATTTTTTTGCATATATTAACTGAAATAAGAAATATCAAAACTTTAAAAACACATTAAAAAAAAAAACTAAAAAAAATATAAAATCCTAAATCCGCGACGTTTTCTTGTAGAAAAGTCTTCTAAATAAAAATGGCTGCAAGTCTACTCCCGTAGTTAGAATGACATTCTCCACAAGACTGAAAATAAAATCATATATATATATATATATATATATATATATATATATATATATATATATATATATATATATATATATATATATATATATATAGAGATAAAATAATAAGAATATAATAACATATATATATATATAAATAAAATATAAAAAAATATATATATATATATATATATATATATATATATATATATATATATATATATATATATATATATATATATATATATATATATATATATATATATATATATATATATATATATAAAGGTGGGCATTAACACTTTAAAGCGTTAATCCGTTAATTAACTCGTTAATTTTTTCGTTAACTTTTAACGCTTTCGTTAATTTCGAAAAGAAGTAACGGACTATTAACGAGTTACATTTGTGAATTAACGTTAGCGAGTTAAAATTTCCCCTACATCCGTTAACCGTTACCTTAATTTACGAGTTTATAAAATATTTTCTTATCAGATTTTAAATTGTATTAGATTCGATTTCGATAACAGATAAACTTTTTTTTTTTTTAAACGCTCTTCTCAATGGCTCAAAATGTGTTTATTCTTACGGTTATTATCAGGACTGCAGAGTCGTAAAATAAATTTTTCGACTCCGACTCCTTAAATTCATATTTGGATTTTCGACTCTGACTCCGAATCCGACTCCACTTAAACAAAAAATTTCGACTCCGACTCTACTTAAACAAAAATTATCGACTCCGACTCCGACTTCACTCAAACAAAAATTTCCGACTCCGACTCCAGCAGTCAAATTCAAAATTTCTACTCTGACTCAGCTTTAGTGCTTATAGAGTTACAGTAAAACTTTTTTGTTTCAACTATTTTTTTTTCGCTTGCTTTTGAGAATAAAAAAATATACCACTTTTCCAATGAATCTAATCTCCAAATGCTATACGTAAAGTACCGTAAAGACATAAAGAGGCAGGCGCAACACATGACAAACAAATATATTTCAGTTTAGGAATCAAATGTATAACGTAATTATAATGCAAATTATTTTTATTTTTATTATAAAACAGCCGTGCGCTTTTTTTTTTTTTACCAATGTTAAAGCGAATAGTGAAGTCATCATAAATTAATAATAATAATAATTAGAGGTGTACCGGAATTCCGGTCCGGCCGGAATTTGACATTTTTTTCCGGTTCCGGCCGGAACCGGAATTACTAATGTACTTGATAATTAAAAAATTTGCTGGAAGGGATTTATTTTACATAACCCATAGCCCATCTTTTAACAAAATATAATGATAGCTTTGTGTGGTATTCATGCACAGTGTATTTACATACCTACAGTATTATTGAAATAAAGTTTACTCAAATATCTCAAAATATAGGAAAATAAGATATTCATTAAATTCAAATTTAAAATCAAAAATTATATATATATATATATATATATATATATATATATATATATATATATATATATATATATATATATATATATATATATATATATATATATATATATATATATATATATATATATATATATCATATATATATATATATATATATATATCAGTGGCGTACCTGGAAGAATACACTTGGGTAGGCAGAGTTTATATATATATATATATATATATATATATATATATATATATATATATATATATATATATATATATATATATATATATATATATATATATATATATATATATATATATATATATATAAAAGCTAACGAAAACATCGAAAACATATTTTAATAATTATAATACATACCTATTTGTATGAAAGCTTGTTTACATTATATTTACAAATACTTAATTTACAAATCACATTCCAATTGGGTAATTTCTTAGGCTATATTTTCAACAGAAAATAAGCTTCAAGTTTTTCAATATATTAAGATTTTAAAACGCAAATTTAAAAAACCCTATTTTGGTACGCAGTAAGTACCATATTTGTGCGCAAATCTTAATTCTTTTTAGTTTTTAAATGAATTATGAAAATAGTAAAAACGGCACAATAATTATAATGGAAAAATGATGATTATAAAAAACAGCTAAACTTTGACCAGTTATCTGAGGAAAATGGAAATTGAGAAAGACTCTTACCTTAAAGTTTCTGCAAGTTTCTTGAATTAGAGTAAATAGGTTTCTTGAAAAACTTGTAGCCTTTCACGGATTCGTCTTTCGTGGTTGGAAAATAATCCTCATAAGTCAAATTAGTTGTAAATGTTCAATTGAAGTAATTTTCGTATTCCAAAAATAACAGATAGATCTTTTCACAAAGATATCAAGCGAAATTGTGTCTTTTATTTTTACTGAATTATTCTATATATATTCGGTTAGTTCCTCCCCCAAAACTTCCTTAGCTGGTTTAGAAATTGTACTTATATCCTTCGCGGGATGAATGACGCTATACGACTAAAAAAGAATGTCAGCAAAAAAAAAATCTTTAACAAAATATAATGATAGCCTTGTGTGGTATTCATGCACAGTGTATTTACATACCTACAGTATTATTGAAATAAAGTTTACTCAAATATCTCAAAATATAGGAAAATAAGATATTCATTAAATTCAAATTTAAAATCCAAAATTATATATATATATATATATATATATATATATATATATATATATATATATATATATATATATATATATATATATATATATATATATATATATATATACAAAAAATGCATAGATCTATATATATATATATATAGGACCTTAAGTAATACATGGTGCTCAAAATAATTTAGTATTGGAAAGGTTGGTAATAATTTTTATAGCAAAATTAAAATTAAAAATTCGATTTGCTATAAAAAGAATACTTTTTTTATTTTTTTGTGCTTCAAATTGATTTATTTTCCAATTCATTTTATTTAATTTATTTATATATATATATATATATATATATATATATATATATATATATATATATATATATATATATATATATATATATATATATATATATATATATATATATATATACTTTTTTTATGTATATATATATATATATATATATATATATATATATATATATATATATATATATATATATATATATATATATATAGATGGTCATTTTTTAATGCTCACAGTATGTAGCTAAAGAACGGCAGGTCCTACAGTAAAAACAAATTATATATTTGGAATCAGCCGAAAAAAATTCTAAGGATGGGATTTAACTTTTTTTTTTTTTTTTTTTTTTTTTTTTGAAGTAATTTTTTTTTTTTTAACTAAAAGGGCCTAGGGTAAACCGCAAAGATGGCAGGGAGTCAGGGTATCTCGGCGTCGGTGACGAGGGGGACTAATCCCCCCCTCCGGGATGGTCTCCGGAACCCCCCGCTCTTTGGTCTTTGGGTGTGTCGCGGGGTTCCTCCGTCCATCCCTCCGGGGTGTAAACGTCCCCCTCTGTACTCCCCCGTCGGCTCAGGCCCCTAAAAAAACTTAAAATTTTCCAAAAAAAAAACAAAATTATTTCACCAAATTTGGGGCTCAGGCCGACGAAGTGATTGAGTAGTGGAAGGTGTTAAGTGAAACGGGGTTCAAGATATCCCAGAGAAGTGGTCCCAATGCGTCTCAAGACCTGCCATCTTTGCAGTTTACCAATTATTCCTTTAGTTAAAAAAATATTCAAAAAAAAAAAAAAAGATGAAATCCCATCCTAATTTTCGGCTGATTCCAAATATATAATTTGTTTTAGTGTAGGTGCGTTCTCTAGCTACATACTGTGAGCATTAAAAAAATCTGACCATCTATATATATATATATATATATATATATATATATATATATATATATATATATATATATATATATATATATATATATATATATATATATATATATATATATATATAATATATATATATATATATATATATATATATATATATATATATATATATACACACAAATAATAAATATTTACGTTGAAATAAACTAAAAAATTAAATAAAATGAATTGGAAAATAAATCAATTTGAAGCACAAAAAAATAAAAAAGTAAGTTCTTTTTATAGCATATCTTATTTTTAATTTTAATTTTGATGTAAACCTTTCCGTTGAAAATTTTCTTTCAGTCATGTAAAAGGTCCAAGGTCCTATATATATATATATATATATATATATATATATATATATATATATATATATATATATATATATATATATATATATATATATATATATATATATATATATATATATATATATATATATATATGGGGCGTACATGGAAGAATACACTTGGGTGACAGGTTTATATATATATATATATATATATATATATATATATATATATATATATATATATATATATATATATATATATATATATATATATATATATATATATATATATATATATATATATATATATATATATATATATATATATATATATATATCTAACGAAAACATCGAAAACATATTTTAATAATTATAATACGTACCTATTTATTTGTATGAAAAGCTTGTTTACATTATATTTACCAAATACTTAATTTTAAATCACATTCCAATTGAGTAATTTCTTAGGCCTATCATTTTTTAAAATAGAGCTGTCGTTTTATAGACAATCAGTTTTACAGCGTTTTTTCTTTAATATAAAATCTACACTTACTCTATTATGCATTATTTCACTTAATTTTATGTATATAATGCTAAATACCACTTAAATAAAGTTATATAAAATTAATATTCAATATCAAAACAATCAGACACATTTTATACAAAAATTTCAAACAAACTGCACCAAACCACACATTTCGTAAATATTTACGGGAAGAGAACGAAAAGTTTCATATATATTATCGATTATTTTATCGATTATTATAGGTAGGACAGACTAGCCCACTTCTTTATAAGTTGACGTAAAAAATGACGTCATTCGTCCGCCCGGTGCAAAGATTTTTACTCCTAAGATCAGAGTAGGGCGAGAATTTCTAAATGAATTCAATTATTATTATAGCTATTATTATTGTGGTTGTTTTTCTTTTAATTTATGATGCAAAATAGCTTCTTTTTTTAACTTTTATATAAAATTTTAATAATTTAGTATACTTTTACAATTTAATTTCAATTATTTAAAACCTAAAAAATATTGGGTAGGATATATATATATATATATATATATATATATATATATATATATATATATATATATATATATATATATATATATATATATATATATATATATATATATATATATATATATATATATATATATATATATATATATATATATATATATATATATATATATATATATATATATATATTTACAATGGAATACATAGTCAATTTTCAAAC
>JABUQX010104061.1:0-12500 GCA_015478945.1 Trachelipus rathkii
CTGATTAAAGAGCAGATTTTGGTGAGTTGGTTTTTCACTTTCTTACCTAATAATCTTCCTTTTTCAGACCAGTCTACCACTTCAATATATATATATATATATATATATATATATATATATATATATATATATATATATATATATATATATATATATATATGTAATCTCTATATTTTGTTGCCATTGGTAAAATTCAATGTTATCGTACAGTAAATTGCCTGTTAATACTTTTCTGGAAGTAAACACTAACATTATTAATTAATATTCCCATTTTTGGGGTCTTCTTTAAATAAAATAATTCTTGTTTTGAAAAGTTTTTCTCTTTAATGTAAAACTGTGAAAGATTGTTGCCATGTGTTAGTCCTTCTTAGAAATGATGTTTTCAGAAATATGAATTTCAGTTACTAGCTATTTTCCGTGTGAGTGCGTTGTGTTTTCAAAATTGTCTTATATGTTAGGCTAATCATGAAACGTAATAAAAACATTCTTGATTATTTTTCTAAAAAAATGTGTAAAGGTTCAGAAAATGAATCCAGTAATAAAATTAGTGATTGTGACCAAACCCCAAATACTTCTAAACCTTCAAAGCCTGTTAGTTCGGAAAATGTTCCTTTCATGCAAATTATAAAAGACTCAACTGACAAGGGTGATATAGATAGCTTTTGTGATGTAGACATTGGCTTATACGTAAATAAAAATATTGACAATACGATTAGGGAAAAGCTATTAAAATCAGCATGGAGCCCATCTCCCACTTACAATTTTCCTAAAACAGGAAAAAGAAATCTAAGTTTTCAAATGAAGTGGTTGCAAACATTTCCATGGTTGGCCTATTCGGAATATGCAGAAGGAGCTTTGTGCAAAGTGTGTGTACTCTTTAGCAAAGAGTTTGTGGGAAAAGGAGGACATCAGAATATTAGGGCACTGGTTTCTGAGAGTTTCAGAAATTATAAAAAAGCAATTGACAAATTTAATCTATCAAAAACCTGAATACCATAAAAATTGTGTAGTGTTTGCAGAAAATTTCTTAAAGGTTGCTAGTGGAACATCTCTTGATATTGCCAAGCAGATAAATATTAATCGAAGGTGCCAAGCAGAGGGAAATCGCTTGAAATTAAAATCTATTGTTAAATCTATTATTTTCTGTGGAAGACAAGGATTAGCTCTAAGGGGAAAAGCTGAATCGGGGGAAGTTTTAGGAAATGATAATATATCTGATGGTAATTTTCGTGCTTTATTAAGATTTCGTGTAGATGCTGGAGATCACGTTCTGAGCGATCACTTGGCTAACATTTCTCAAGTTGCACAATACACTAGTCCTCGCATCCAGAATGAACTAATTAAGCTTTGTGGGGATATTATAAAAAGAAAAATTATTCACAGTGTTAATAGGGCAAAATGTTTTACTGTTCTGGCTGATGAAACTACTGATATTTCCAAAATTGAGCAAATGACACTATGTCTTAGATATGTTGATCAAGTAACATACAAACTTAAGGAAGAATTTCTTGGCTTTGTAGCTGTGGAAGGACTAACTGGTCACGCTATCGCTACTTCAATTATTAACTCATTAAAAGAAAGTGGAATATGCCTTGATTATATGGTAGGTCAAGGGTACGATGGCGCTGCCCCAATGATAAGTGATGTAAAAGGCGTACAGTTGTATATCAGAAAAATATGTCCTACAGCATTGTATGTACACTGCAGTGCTCATGTATTAAACCTAGCGATATGTCAGGCGTCTAAAATTCCTACTGTACATTTTTGTTTAAGTGTAATAAAACGTGTGGGAAACTTTTTTTCATCGTCGCCAAAACGAACAAATATATTGAAGGAATACATTACTACGAAATTACCAGAGCACAGAAGCAAGTCATTGCTTAGTTTATGTGAAACAAGGTGGATTTATAAACATGATTCTATTATGAGATTCAAGGAACTCTTTGTAGCAGTGGCTCACTCTCTCGAAAAAATATAAGACGTGTCTAACCGTGAGTCTTCAACTCAAGCATACCAAATGTTAAATTCTTTACTTGAAGATCAGTTTATTGTAACACTTTTTGTCCTTGACAAAGTTCTTTCATCCACTTTAGGACTATCTAAAATAGTTCAAAAAGTCGATTGTGATTTAGTAGAAGCATGTGACCACATTTGTAATCTTATAGCCGTTATAAATGAATGGCGTTCAAATTCAGAATCTGTTTAAAAGCATCTTTGAAGAAGTTACGTGTCTTGCTTCGAAATTTAATGTAACGATTTCGATCCCTCGAAGTGCTTCTCGCCAAATGAAAGTATTTGGTTTAAATAATATTGAACCTGAGCATTATTATAGACAAATGATGTTCATACCTTTTGGATAAAATTATTATAGAATTATAAGATCATTTAAAAGAGCTTCTCTTTAGCTATCCAATGGTTATAAAATTATGGCAATAAGCCCACATCATAACACTTTGACAAACCAAGATCCAAATGATATCGAATATAGTAGTATAAATATTCTTTTTCCACATGTGAATTTTCATAATCATCTTCATCGGAAATACGTTTTAATGGCTAAAAACATAAGTTTTTGAAATAAAAGTATCGTAATAGTCTTAAAACATTAACTATAAATGGTAAAAAATAAAGTAACTCAATTTAATATTTTATTGGCCAACCCTTACTCTTTACAACAAGTTTACATCTTTCAGGCATGCTATAAACAAGTTTTTTCAAATCGTTTTCACATATAACATGAAACCAAAACTTAATAAGACCCGATATTAGGTCCCTTTTCGTAGCTGGTTTGTTTTTAGAGAGGAGAAGTTCAATTTTATTCCAGAGATTCTCTATTGGATTGAGATCCAGACTCTGTGCTGGCCACTCCATATGGGTAATGTTGTTAGCATTGAACCATTGAGTAACCACTTTTGATCGATAACAAGATACATTATCATCTTGGAATATAAAATTTGCATCTCCAAACACATCTTTGGCAATGGGAATCATTTTCTTAGTCAGGACCCCAAGATATTGTTTACTATTCATCGTTTTATTCACAATGTGCAACCTGCCAACATGTGAGGCAGCCTTACAACCCCACACCATAACTGATGTAGGATATTTAATTGTTGGTAAAATGCATTGTGGTAAAAATCTTCTCCTTTGCGACGCCTCACATATTGATTACCAGAATGATTATTTATGCAAAACGTCGACTCGTCACTAAATAAGACCCTTCCCCATTGATCTTTAGTCCAAGTCAAATGTATTTTGGCCCCAGGCAAGTCTTGTCTTAAGCTGTCTTTTTGTTAGGAGAGGTTTCTTCGGTTTCAGCCTCTCAAGCCTGCTTCAAGAGTCTTTATGTACGGTGCTAAGTAGAATCTTTCATTAGCACATTTATTCCATATTCCAAGCAGTTCGGGACTTGTTAAGGTTGCCTATTAGAAGAGCTGTCAGCACAATATACGATCTCTGGTTGTGTAGACGTTCTTGGGCGACCTGAGCTTGTGTTATAGGCAATGTTTCCAGCTAATTTATGTCTTGCTATTATTCTGACAGTGATTGATTTGCTTAAAGATAGCTGTTTAGCAATAGAACGTGCGCTATGCCCTCCTTCTGACAGCTTGACCACAGCTTCTCTCAATCCTGTACTCACAACCATAATGAGGACATTTGTATGTCTAAATTAATTGAGGGAATAAAAATTCCCGTATTTATAGCACTGGCAACTAAACTCTGCCCCCATATTTCGTGATTGGCTACTTAAAGCAGTGTTATGATTGGTTACATTGAGCTTCATGTAATTTAGCAATTGTGAATCTGACATTAGCCTTACCTGAATTTGTTGTTTTCAAAGAATTTTTTGCTCTTTGAATAAGATCTTGATAGTCCATAGATAACTCTGTCTTATGGTTTTAGTAATCTATCACTTAAAATCTTAGTTAGGGTAAATTTGATTGGTGAGAGAAGGTAAAAAGGAATAGAAATGGGTTGATAGTGAAAATATTTGAAAAGAAATGAAGAATTTACCTCTATACCCTTTTACATTTATTATTAAATTTGATTACACAAGCACGACTAAATAGTACCGCTTTTTAATTAGAAGTGATTCACAGTTGTTATTTTTAGTGAAATTTCACAAGTCGAATTATATCGAAGGGGACAAAAATATAAATTTCACTTGGATTCATATAGTTTATCTAGCTAATAGTTTCTATATCCTAAAATAAAATTTTATATCCTAAAATAAAATGCTAAAATGAGCAAAATAGAAGATATATATGTGAAAGTATATAATAGTTTTATATCCTCCCACTGAAGAGTTGCAATGAAAACCATTACCGAGAATTAAAAAAAAAAAAAGATAAGAAGTTTTTACAAATCAGATGAAATTTGAAGGAATTCTTGACACTGACAGCAGCCTGTCTAGAGGTCTTTGACTGAATTGAGCTGAGCAATTTGATTCTGTTGAGAGTCAAGTTGAGGTGAGTTTATACCTGAAGTTGAAGGTTGTACATCTACAATAGCAGTATCACCATTACTTTGAATAACTGAATTTGAATTTGAGGGATCAACTTGATATGTACTTTCATTGTTTTGACCATATGAATTGGAGAGATCACTGCTTGCTTCAGCATCAGTTTCTCCACTGTAGACAGAGTGGGTAATAGATAACTCCAATGGGTAGAGATGACAAATAGAATAAATAACAGGTTTGTCCATCTCCCTTTTTTAATAACACACTTCTGATCTTATCGATCACCAACAATGACTTCCAGAACTCTGCCCAAAAGCCAGAAGGGTCTAGGCTTATTAGGTGTGTGTATCAGAACTATATCTCCAACTTTAATTCTGTTGGTCCACTCTGACTGATAGAGATTTCTACTAGTCTGGCGCAAATTTAATAGATAAGACTCATACCATAATTCCCTGAAAGTCTCCAAAACTCTTCCTTGAGCAGTTAGAGGGAGGAAGTTTTTTCCATATTGGGGTGGAAACTTCATTGAATATGAGGTTTGAATTGCCATAAGGCTTCAAAAAGGAATTTGGAGCAATAACTTCCAAATCATTATCTGATGACCAATAGGTTAAAGGTCTTGAATTGATAACATTGGTGATATTTGAAATACTTGTTAACAGTTGAAAGTAGGTTAAGGTTGCTTTACCTATAGTTTTATAGAGACATCCCTTAACTGTTCGAATCATTCTCTCCCAAACTGATCCCACCCAACTGGAATAGATTGGAATCTTGTAATGTTTGATGTTATTGATACGCATATGTTCGGAGAACATATTTGAAGACAAAGATTCTAACAGTATATTTCCACCTTGTTTGAAATTCCTGGCATTATCTGAGTACAAATTGGACGGTATGCCATATATATTTGTGAAACGTTGGAATGAAAGTAAAAAGGATTCAGTGGACATATCTGGAAGGACATCAACATGAATAGCTCTGATATTAAGGCAGGTGAAAATTAATAGATACATTTTTTGAAATTCCTTATCATTAATCTTTACAACGAGATATGCCTATAAAGTCCACGCCAGTATGCTCAAAAGGACAGCACAAAATTAACTCTATGATGAGGAAGATTAGTCATTTTTGGATATTTAAAGGGTATACTGTTAAATTTTTGCAAACTATACAGTCTGACAAAACATTCTTTACAGCCTGCCTGGCCTTGGTAATCCAGAAGCCATGAGCTCTGATAAAATTGATAGTGGTTTGAACACCCAAGTGTTGACATCTTGAATGAAAGTCTCTTATGATCAATCTAGTGAGATGATGATCCTTGCCAAGAAGAATTGGATTTATCACATCATCATTATATAAAGTGTCTTGGCAATTCTCCCTTTGGATCGGATGAGGCCTTTATCATCTATGAATAAGTTAAGTTGATTGACCAGCAGTGGAATTTCATCCTTTTAAGGATTTTGGAGAAATAATATTTCCTTAGAAAAACAATGCTGCTGCATTATCTTCAACCAATAGAGTTGGGCTTTCTGATCACAATCTTCATCCAGCCCTTTACTCCTGCTAATGAATTTGAATATTTTTGAAGTTACTTTATAAAGCCTATACACACTTGAGTAATCTTTAAATGGTAACAAAGACTGAGAAACAACCACAGATGTGTTACACTGTAAAGTCTTTTCCTTATTGGCCTCAGACAAACATTTAAGTTTACTAATAGGCCATTGAGATTGATCTAAAATAATCCAAGAAGGACCCTTTAGCCATAATGGCAATTTTGAAAGAAAAGTAGAGGTTGTAACACCTCTGGTAATCAGATCTGCTGGGTTTTCAGCATTATGTAAGCATAAGAAATGGATACTTTGTACTCATCCTTGATTTTGATTTGTTAAATTTCTTTGAGCCTATTATTTACAAAATATTTTTTATTTTAGCTCCCAGATAGGAGCCATGAAAGGACAATTTGAGCATCTACAAACACCTTTATGTTTTTGAACTGAACATTAGAAAATTCTGATAATATTGATTTGATATACTTGAAAAATAAGAACACAGACAACAACTCTAAAGAGGGCAAGGCCCTAGATTTGAGCGGGGCTTGGCCTTTGAGAATATTAAATTTGAACCTTGACCTACACTATAAACTGCAAAACCATAACAAGATGCTGAAGCATCACAAAATATAAATAAAGAGTTTGCGGAAGGTGAGAAAGCACACCTTTCAATTTCAATATTATGTAATTTATTTAAATCTTAACATAGAGAAGACCAGGAAACTAAAAAAATCAGCAGGGACCTTTTCATCTCAATGAAAACCTAATTGCCATAATTTCCTAATTAATAACCGACCTCTTAAAATTACGGGTAAAAAGATATTTAAAGGGTCAAAAACCTTGGACACAGCTGATAACAATATTTTGGTATTTGCATCAGCATTAATCGAAATTTTTGCTAGCTTTAACTTATCTGTAAGAGGATTAAAAAGATATTCAAGAACCTTATCTTCTGATTTCTGATGTTGAACTATTCTACCCTCTCCTTCCATAACAGCTCTTAATTGATCATTATTAGAGTCCCAACTTCCAAGATGGAAATCACCAACTTCCATTCTTTTATGTTGCATTCATGATAAAGTTCCTTTAAATGTTGTAGATCATTACCACTAATAATTAAATTATCAACAAAAAAAAATTATTTAATAGAAAATCTGAGTACATACATCATCCCTCATATGACTGAGCATGGTGCTTAATGAATAATTGAGGATGAAAGGTGAGGATGTGAAACCAAAACAATAGTTGAGTATCGATAAGCCTTTAATTGACCATTACTTTTCAAAAAAAGCAAAAGAAAAACGGTGCGGTCTTCAAAAGATTTTAACTTAATCTGAAGGAAGGCTTGTTTTATATCCGACAACATGAAATAAACTGATTTGATCTGAACCGGAATAAATGACCCAACAAGGAGGACATAAGATCTGGTCCAGTATAGGCTGCCTCATTTAGAGATGGTAAAGAGTTAGTTTTAAGAGAACAGTTAAACATAGGCCTGACCTTTGTTGATACTTGTTCATCAGTTTTGATAACAGGTCTGTGAGGAACCCAAATATAATTTTTTTATACTCAGAGGGAGATACTCTGAACTCTTCAATAATACCATCAACTAATTGTTGCTGAAAGACATCATCATAGGCTTTAACTAAATCTTTTGTCTCTAAATTTTCATGAACTCTATTAAGCACTGCAAAAGCAATGTTATAGTTTGATGGCAACAAAGGAAGTTTATCCTCAATCCATGGAAGATCTATATGATATTTTCACATCTTTGAACTCTATACCACCTTTGAATTTTTCAATCTGTTTCAAATCATCTTCAGATTTATTGTTATGCATACCTTCTATACCTAAGGACTCTAATTTGAACATGTTTTCTAATCCTTGCTCTACCTCAGAATTACTTAGTATGTGGCTTAAAGGATTAAAATAAGAATGTACAGAGGTTTTAAGACTACATTAACCAAAGTATGGTTAACCTGCAATTGATTTTGATTTAGATTTTGATTTTGAATATGATTATGATTTTGAACAATTGATGGTGGATTTGAAACTCTTATTTGATTATTGTATATAAAATTAGTAATATTTTCAAATGGAATAATAGAACCATCTCTTAACTTAAAAGCAGATCCTCATACATTTAATCAATTCTAGTTGAGGGAAATACTCTATTAAATCAATGCCAATTAAGGCATCCAAATCGAAAAATGAGTTATTAGACTCTTTATAGCCAGAATCAGCTAATTTGAAAGATTTTTTCAAATTAATTAGAGCCTGATCTACGAACTTAATCTCGTAACTTAATTTAAGATCATCAACCAAAAAAGGAAGGGTGAAACAAGACTGGTCCATATATGCATCAAAGAACAGTCTCTTTCAAAGTGCGGGTGGTAACACCTAAATAGGTTTTATATCGTGTTAGTGCTTTTATTAATTCTCTACAGATATATTGAGTTTGTCCAGCACTCTTTTAGAGAAAGGTGGGACCTCTGTGAGCCACAGTCGACTAGGCATCATCGAACTGAAGCCGAAACTTTACCCCTACAATCATTATAGTAATTGATGGCAACAAATATAAATTGTTGGTGCTTTGACTAAAACTAAGACATACATTTGTGAGGGTGGAACTTTTCCTTTGCTTACAAAGAGCTGTAATATGACTTCTTTTATTGCAAACTTGGCAACTAAAAGAAAGTTGCTCCTCAAGTCCAGGACACTGATCTGCAGTATGTTTAGTACTTGAACATTTGGGGCATAGATTTATTTCATTACACCTTTTAATTCTTAACTCATAGGTTTGATAAACATTGCAATTGGTCATCACATGACCTTGATGAACAAAACTTACAAGATTTTGAATAGCCTTTGATTTTAGAAGTGGAAGAAAATACTATGAGAAGCTTCATTTCCAATAACTTCATTAGTATGAGTTTTGAAATTCTGCAAAGCAGAATTGGAGTCAGGCCTATTATTAGATTTTAAGGACTCATTCGTTCTTTGATTTTCATTAATTTTAAATTTAAAATTAGTTTTATCCGAAGTATTTATATTTTTAAATTTTGAATAAGTATTATGGGGAGGGACTTGATTGAAATTTTGACCTTTATTATGATTTGACGTTTTAACAATATTTTGATAACTTCATTATAACTATCGAATATTTGATTCAAATCAGGGTAATTGGTATTCAACTTGCGAGTAATTTCTTTGACTACCACATTAGGTAATTTTGATAAAACTATGTGGCTAAGTACTACTAATCCAGTAGCCTCCTCAAGATATTTGAGGTTATAACTCTCAAGTTCATATATTAAAGTTGATATCATTTAAGTAAACCCTAGTCGCATTGTATGTTGGGTCAAATACTGGTTTTAAAGATATGATTTTTTTTAATGATTTCATCAATGATGAATTTTTCGTCTAAAAACTCTTTGTCTAAAAGTTCAAGAGCCTTATTATAATTATTATCACTAATAGAAAGATTCTGAATCAAAGAGTATGCATATCCTCTTAATTTATTTTTTAAGCAGTGAAGTTTAATGGATTCACATAAATTTTTCTGTAAATCTAAGAACTCTTAAATTTCGAAATAAAAGTTTTATAAAAGCAAACATCAGTTTCATTGCCCTCAAAGAAACCACAATCTATAGCTCAAGAACAAGATTCACTGAAATGAGATCAAGTATTTTTTTTGGAGGGTTGAATTTTATTTGCTTACAGTGCAATTCACTTAATTTTGGTTAATCGAGCATTGGTACTGAATCTGACTACACAACTCCTTATTATGAAACTCAGGAATGAGGGAGTCAACTTCATTATCATTATATATTTTTATTATATTTGTATCCTTTTGTTTAATATCTTTTAACAAGGACTCTACTTCCTCTACAAGATCTTTTACATAAACTGCATCTTTATCTTTATTATTATCTGTAGGCCTATTCTCTATCTGACTAAGATAAATATCTACTTGTGCCTTGAGGGATGAAATGGCTTGAACAATAGGCTTAGATTTTTTATTAACCTTATCAAGAAGGGTTCGTATCTCTGGGTCAGACATTTTCGCTGAAATTTGGCTAGAATGACCCAAGGACAAATGAAACCTTGAAGAAAGATGAAATAATGAAAGATAGCCTACCACCAAGCCAAATTATTTGATTTGAATTTTGAAAAGGTCTATTAGACCAAAAAAAAATAAAATTTGAAGTTGAAAGTGATCTAGGTCTATAATGCCTAACTTTGAAATTGAATTTTTTGAGGAGAAAAGAAATGGCCTACCACCAGGGCAAATTATTTGATTTGAATTTTGAAAAGGTTTAGAAGATCACAAAAAAACAAATTTTGAGGTTGAAAATGACCTAGACCTACTATATATACTGCTAGGCCTAAGTTTGAGCTTGAATTTTTAGGAAATCACTAAATTGGAATGGTTAGGCAATGGTGCATTGCTTATCTAACTCTCATACCAAATTTTGAATTAAATACTCTGACTAACTAAACTTGGGACAAAAAACACCAATAGGCTAGTCTCGATGGGCCCATGTGGCGCCTCTACCGTCTCTAATATTTTCCCACGTTCAAATAAACCTTAATTTAAAATGATTTTGACCTAATAATATACACAAAATATCGAAAACTGCTATAAGCTTCGGAGATAGTTTGATTATAATTTGCAATTGATAGGCACGAGTTATCAAGAACTTGCAACAAATCCGTTCGTTAAGACCAATATAGATTACACAATTGACGAAAATTTAATCTAAAGCAGATTAAATTAATTACAAAAATTCTTTGAAAGATATAATAATTAAAAAATGATATATAAGTACAATTGTGAATCTACATTAGCCTTACTTGTTGTTTTCAAAGAATTTTTTTGCTCTTTGAATAAGATCTTGATAGCATAGATAACTCTGCCTTATGGTTTAGTAATCTATCACTTAAAATCTTAGTTAGGGTAAATTTGATTGGTGAGAAGGGTAAAGAGAATAGAGATAGGTTGATAGTGAAAATATTTGAAAAGAAATGAAGAAATTTACCTCTATACCCTTTTACATTTTGATTATTAAATTTGATTACACAAACACGACTAAATATTACCTTGCTTTTTTTTTTTAGAAGTGATTCCGCAGTTATTTTTTAGTGAAATTTCTGGTCAATTATATCGAAAAGGGGACAAAAAAAAAAAATATAAATTCCACTAAAACTAATATACTGTATTTATCTGTCTAAATTAATTGAAGGGAATAAAAATTCCCATATTTATAGCACTGGCAACTAAACTACGCCCACATATTTCGTGATTGTCTACTTAAAGCAGTGTTATGATTGGTTAAATTGAGCTTCATGTAATTGAGCAATTTTCAATCTGAAATTTGTGTTTTCTCAAATTCAGTTTTTGTTCTACAAAACTATATGATGTTGGGCGTATTGCCATAATTTTATAACCATTGGATAGCTAAAGAGATGCTCTTTTAAATGATATATAATACATTAATGTACCTTTTACGAACAAGGTGTCCATTCTTTACAGGCAGCATATATATATATATATATATATATATATATATATATATATATATATATGTATGCTTATATATATATGTAATATATATATTCAGCATATGTATATGTATGTATGTATGTAACTGTAATATGCATGTAATATGTATGTATGTGGCTGTGTCTCTCTCTATATATAAAAATATATAAATATATATATATATATATATATATATATATATATATATATATATATATATATATATATATATATATATATATATATATATATATTTATATATATATATATATATATATATATATATATATATATATATATGCTAATAATATATATATATATATATATATATATATATATATATATATATATATATATGTATATATATAAAACTACTATGAACTTCCATGAACTTACATCTAGTATCATCTACTCAATGAATGAATTATTTTTTAAAAATAGAGATAGCATCTACTTGAATCCTCCTTCATTTTCCTCTGGAATCTGATTTTATAATAATGCTAGAGCAAGCAAAAATAGTTCAATGCTAACTTGCTTTGAGTAGATCATTAACAACAATTGCAGCTGTACAATGTTTGTCTGGATGCTATCGATGGCCTCTTCTAGTTTAAGCTTCTAAGTTATATCAATTTTTTAACTTCTTTCAGAGCAGCAGAGAATTAATTTTTAAAGTTATGGAACATTGTGTACAGGATGAGGAAGAACCTTGACCTTTTTCTTGAACCAGTCTAAGCTTTCGACTAAACTCTTCAATATCTAGAAGCTTTTCATACCCATCTTCTGAGCTTTCTGAAAAATGAATTGAGAAGGTAGTAATGGGATAGTTGTAGTTTCATCACTTACAATATGTTCAGTTGTATTCTTTTCTACTTGAACTTACTTGCAACCTTGTACGATACAAATGGTCGTTGCAAAGTCTTTAGTTAGCTTTGTTGTTGTT
>JABUQX010104061.1:17500-22500 GCA_015478945.1 Trachelipus rathkii
TTGAAAAAATTTAAAAATAAAAATACTTAAAGGCTGGCAAATAAAGAGCCAAGGGTTTCACTCTTTTTTATTTTGACTTTCCTGGGTCGGGGTCGGAGTCGGAGTCGGAGCAGGCAGTCGGTGTCCAGAGCCGGAGTCGGAATCATCATCAGTTAAATTCCTATGTAAATTAAATAACTTTCGAGTCCAAGCTTTCTTTGCAAATTATTTTGTTGACACCTTGCTTGTCTCACATGAGGAGAATAATATCGGGATATCATAAAGTTGATGAGGCTGCAAATTGGTCAAAGGATTTGCACTAAGAGGTTGATAGAAGGAGGAACTTCTTCCTTCCTGAGGAAAATTATTTCGGAAATTGGAATACCGATTGGAAAGTCTTTCACGATTTCTTTTCAAGATTAAACTCTTATTCAACAGCCCTTTCTAGATCGAGTTAAACTTCTGAACATCTAAAGATTGAGACTGAGGTCCTGCTGGTGGTCGAGATATTATTTCTTAAGAACAGCAAAATATCGTTCGCTTCAACATTTTCGTTGGACGAGTTCAAATGCTGATTATGATCGCCTCGTGTGAGAACCCTTCCAGGTTCAGAGTGTAGGCCCGTATTTCTCACTCTTTCTGTAGCCTCATGTTGAGAATCTCTTCCAGGGTCAGAGTGTAGGCCCATATCTCTCACTCTCACTCTTGCTGTCGCCTCATGTTGAGAATCTCTTTCAGGTTCAGAGTGCAGGCCCATATTTTTCACTCTTTCTGTCGCCTCATGTTGAGAATTTCTGGCAGGTTCAGAGTGTAGACCCATATTTCTCACTTTTTCTGTTACATCCTCCACATTACTGCAAAAATTAAAAAACACAAAAAAAGAAAAATAAATATTTGCAACTTAAATTTGATTTCTTAAAATTGGTTTTTAATAATAATAATAATAATATTAATAATAATAATAATAATAATAATAATAATAATAATAATAATAATAATAATAATAATAATAATAATAATAATAATAATAATAATAATAATAATAATAATTTTATTCTGTCAATGATATTTATTGCATAACAATTTTCATTAAAAATAACAATTTAATATGAAAAGAAAATACATTGACGAGAAATGGGCTTCTGAGGTAGGTTTCAGGTAGGGGTAGGGGTAGGGGTAGGGGCAGCAGTAGCAGGGGAAAGTGTTAGACTGATGGAGAATGTAGAAGAGTAGAGAGTGCCTTGCTTATTGTATGCGGATGATTTGGTTTTGTGAGATGAATGAGGGGAAAGTTTGAAAGGATTGGTGGAGATTTGGCAGGGTGTGTGAAAGGAGTGGATTTGAAAGTAGATGTAGATAAGAGTAAGGTGAGATGGTGGTGGATGAGGAAAATCACGTTGGATTGGAGGCAACTACAAAAGTATTTGGACTTTAATATTAGGCTAAGGCTGGCCGAGATCGGAAATTTGGCCACCACACCTGCCCAGAAGTTGTGTTTGTGGGCATCGCACTCGATGTTTTTAATGCGCATCGCGCTCCGACGTAGCATAACACGTGTCGGACCTCATCGGGACATTGGAATGTGTGCAGCATCCAACCTAACACCAATATTTTGCGCATCGCGCACGCCGTACTTGTGCGTCGCCCAACCCTAATTTATCCTATAGCGTGCAAATGTAAAGTTAAAGGTTGAATGCCGAGTGGTTGGTTGGAAAGTTGTGATGGTTTTTATGGTGCTGGTGCAATTAATTTACTGAATGCAAGAGAAATAAGTCTCGAGTACGATAAAGTTTACTTGAGGGGTAACGTTGTTACCGGTATTATTGTATATAAGTGAAACTGTGGTGTGTAATAAGTGATATACATCTAAGGTGGCAGCTTGTTCAGATGCATAAACTTAGAAGAGTGTCAGTTGTTAAAATAAAAAAAAAATGAGTAATGAGCGTATATGGTAGCTGTGTGTGTTGACCAAAGCGTGAATGAAAGGATAAATGAGAGTGTATTAAGGTGGTTTGGTCATATATAAAAGCATGAATGATAATTAGGTTGGTTAAACAAGTGTATAGTGGTGAGTGTGTTTGGAATCGACGGGATGGGAGACCAAAGGAAAGTGAACTGAATTAGAAAAACAGTGTCTGAAGTCTGAAAGGAAAGGTTGCATGTGATAATATTGAAGAGCTGGTATTTAGTCGTTGCAGGTCAATCTCATGATGATGTACTGTAAGATCTGACTGAGAGTGCTGGTAAAAAAAAAGTATTTGAATGACGAGTTTGATGGCAGCTTTCAACATTAGTGTGATGTCTATCAATTTCAGATTCTAAACTGACAATGATATATTTTTCTGAATGTTCTTTACTTAGCTTCCTTTTCCCTGGTTTGGTCGTATTCTCTATCTTATTTTCCAAGAATTTCATTTTGATAGTAGCTACATTTTATATATAATCCGGTATGTATCGCTTCTAACTTGCCTCATTATTTGAACCTCAGTGAAACAGAATTTGAAAACTTTTTTTTCCTTTGAATACCTCGCAGTCTATAACGTTAACGAGGAATAAATAAACTGAGGTTTTCTTTTCTTCCAAGCATATTCACTTAATCACTCAACAAGTAGGTAAACAACAAATTTAAATCTTAAAATAAGTAGCAATTTACTATATCCTGTTCTTTGTAATAAACAATATTAGTATTTATTATTTAGTAAATTTAAGCTATACTTTCGGCTAGGTAGTCCTAAAATTATTCCTGAACCTGTTCATTCTGAAATATGAATAATTATCTGCTATATTCAAATATATGTCAGAGATATGATATATATGTAGTTGTCAAAGCCTATATACATATGATGGAGCTGGACAGTTATAGCTTGTATAAAATATACGCTCTGTACTTGTATGAATAATATGATACCAGTACTCTCAACTTAAGTTCTCAGCATTAAAGTTCTTAGCTTTCACTTCTAATTGGTGATAATTATAATGTATAACTTATTAATGATATTACAAGAATGATGAACTAATCTATTCACAACTCGGTATCTTTACAAGTTTGCCACTTACTATTGTGCATAGTATTTCATTTTCGGGTTTTTTAAATTAAGTATAATTAAAATAAACATGGTGTGCTTTTGGAGTACTAAAAGGAAAACCACTAATTGAGATTTTTAATATTTTTATGTTAAAAAAAAAGTATTCTTTTTTACAATTTCGCATATTGTAACGACTTAACATACAAAAAGAAGAGATTTTTTTTAGTCACTAAAAATAAACGCACTAATCGTACTAATGTGCATTTTTATGCTTTATGTAGAATTTAATGTGTAATTAGGAAAAACATATAAAAAAAGTTTCTATATTCGGTTTTTAATGCATGTTCTATTTTGCCATAAACTATCTCTTCTTTGTATTTTGTTTTACACTTGACCGAGGGGCAATCCAACAATATAATCGCGTATAAGTTTCCCATGACTTTATATTGCAGACTAAGATTATAGATTATTTAGGTCTGGCTCTCATCATAGTTGTATGCCTTTTCTCAGATAATTTTTTTTTAATATCTCAACATAAATACAAGTAAACTAGTAAAAATCAGTAGAAATAGCCAGCATTTAGATGAGTAAATTTACTAGTATATATAGATCGATCATAATTATCAATAACAAAGCCTGCATATATCTGTCTGAGTAGATAATAAATTAAAACTGTAACTCTAAAAATTTATAATGAATATATATATAATTAGAGATAATTGTGTAAAACATCGTTGTATGTTTCCTCTATTTTCCATGTCTCTTATTCCTCACCTCAAGATATATTAAATATCTATATATTCATTATTAGGTGAGTTTTTACCCTTTTATAAGCAACTCCAAAGACAGCTCATATAAGTTAATATAATTTTAATTAATACTTAATTCTAAAATAACCTATATGAATATACTTATGTCATAATAAGTAAGTGGCAATAAACTTGTGTAAAGATATCCGAGTTTGAACTTAGATTAAGTTCTATATCATTCTTGTATATCTATTAATTAATAATGATTAATACTATTATAAGTTATACCAATCATTATGAAGTGTAAGTATATGAATTATTAATGCTAGAGTAAACTATAGTTGACATAGTCTCACTCAGAGATATAACATATTTCTTCATACTCAGTAGCATACGTGATAATTGGATTACAGAGCGAATAAGTGTGTTAGGTACGGTCTTCTTGAATCCATATATAAGTGGTATATAGGGCTTTGCCCACTTACTTTTATTTTATAATATGCATTAGATTGACATATTCGAGGTTAGATAATAATTTGAGCAGATACTCTATTCATCATGCTTTCTCGAATGCTCAATGTCAAGCAGCGAGTACTCTAACACATATATTTTAGGACAACTAGCCGAAAGTATCGCTAATCATAGGGTATAAGTCATCTACTCATAAATAATAACGTACACATTTAATATTAGCTCATACGAAAGCATGAGAAAGAGTGAGTTTGTGTAAATGTTGAGCATAGAATTGTTTCACTCTGTGTAAGTATGTAAGTTGTGTTTATATCGATTGTGTTAGTATTTTGAATAGTTTCCTCTAATTTGACGTTATGTATTTTGTAAATACGACTTAGGGTGCCGCGGTAAGCATGCTAAATAGATGTTAGGAAATATTAATCATAGCAATAATCTCCTCCACTCCGACGACACATTTTTGTGAAGGCGAGCAAAAGACTCGACCGCATATAAGAACCACACGGTAACTACATAACACTCGTGAATATATTCGTAATTATATAGATGTAGATGTATATTATATATACATAAAATAATGATATTATAATGTTTTTACATATATATAATTAAGGTAATAGTAATTAATGATGCTAGTTAGAAACGATAACATACCTATTATATTATATATAGTATAGGATTTATATATATATAAATGTTAAAGCTACTTATAATCACATAAATAATTACTTTGTGAAAATATTAAGTATATAGTAGAATTACGACTAATAACAGT
>JABUQX010104062.1:0-2500 GCA_015478945.1 Trachelipus rathkii
TTTCAACCTCATTTCTTTTGGTAATTTTGAATATTAAAAACAAAATATAATTAAAAAGAAGAAATTTAAAATATTAATTAATTATAATGATACAGGTGAAGCTGCTTTTCTCTCGAAGCAGTCGAGTCATTTGAAGAAAATTTTTAGAATTCTCTTCCTCTGGTGGCAAGGGGCTGAAAACCCCCTTCTACCATATTGCTCTTTTCGTGAATGGCGGTGATAATTGTAAAATTATTACCACCATCACCACCTTGCAGACATGCAGGAAATGGTGATATGTGCAAATAAATAAATAAATAATATATATATATATATATATATTATTATATATATATATATATATATATAAATATAATATATATATTATATATATATATATATATATAATATATATTATTATATATAAATATATATAATATATCTATATATATATAGTACCGTATATATATATATATATATATATATATATATATTATATATATAATATTATATAATTATATAATATATATACTATATATTAATATATATATAAATTAATTATGACTTTTCTTTAATATTTTCATTATCTTTCTTTTAACTCTAAAACTCTTTATTAAAATAAAATGTTTTGGATCACGTCTTTTATCTGTGTCCATATCCAAAATGAAACTGTAGTGAATCAAAATAAAACTACATTGTAATAAAGGAGCATCAAAACTTTAAAAATATTTTAAAGAAAATTTAAATCTATGCTACCTAACGTAACTTAAATAACCTTACTTAACGTAACAACTGCTCAAAGTAGGCAAACTTATATTATTATTTAATTTATTTTACTTTCCATCATTTCAATAAACACCAAAATATGCTATATTAAAGTTATATAAATATGTAGGGAAATGTTCAAACTCTTCTCATTATCCGCGCTCCTTTCTACATTTTGTTCAATAGCGTAACTTATGAAAAAAAATTGACTTCAGCTTCATGGACACAGATAATTGACATGAACCAAAGTTATTTTGACCTAAATTACATTTATTTACTAGGAGAAACTGTTATTAATTAATACTAATACCCATGGGCGTATACAGAGGAGTAGGGGGGCACTTGGCTCCCCTAAATCTTGGCGAAACAAAAAAAAATTAACCTTATATGTTTACCAGACGACGTCTCTAAGGATTTATTAGTAGTAAAACTGAAAAAGATACATACAATCGATAGATAATGAGTCGTAATTACTATTACTAAACGTATTATAACTTAAATTTTTTCTAAAAAGTTTATGTTTTCGTTTTCATATTAGCTTGAAGTCAACTAGTTGTGTGCTTTTATGCAGCTAGTTTCTTCTGACAGTATTCTCCTCTAGAACTCTAAGTATTTCGATAACATTTGGCGGCTGCAAAGCTGTTGACTAAATTAATCATTGAAGGAATACCCGTTGATATTCAGCTGCAGACAGCACATCAAAAAACATTGCAGAAATTTAAAAAGAAATATACAGCAATTTTACCATAATTTTCTGCGGAACCCCATGACTTACCTTTAAGAGGTATAGGCCTGGATGAGGGAATTTTTGAAGACCTCATTAAACTTCGAATAGGAAGTCGTGATGTGGAATTGAAAGAGCATATTCAAGGACAGAAGAATGCCGTCTGGACGTCTCCGATGATTCAAAATGAACCATAATTTGTGTGGAATTATCATAATAAAATATTATTTTCGCTGATGCAAATAAATTTGGTGTTTACTCCATATTGTCCGATGAAACGGCGGATTTGTCAGGCAATAAACAAATTGTCTATAGGATAAGGTTTTTCGATTTGAAAAAAATACTGTTCGAGAAGATTTCTGTGGCTGAGGTTCTGAGGAGGTGGATGATAAAATCAATTGCCAAAACGATTGATTTGTTTTTAGAAAAAAAAGGTTTGGATCCTTGTCTATGCGTTTTTTCAGAGGTAAGACGGCTGCGCAGCAATGGCAAGGAAAGAACATGGAGTTCAAAAGAAACTGCGCGAAAAATATAAAAAGCGTTTATATTTTCACTGCGTAAGCCATCGGCTGAATTTGGTCATTAATGACCTAAACTTTATTCCGGAAATTCGAAATACTATTGCCACATTAAAAGACAATCTTTTTCAAGAACTCCAACCCTAAGAAAAAATACATTCCCTAACTTACCTAATCTTTGTGAAACCCGTTGGACTCAAAAAATATCATAGTGATTGCTAATTTTCCATACAAATATGATAAAAATCGTTAAAGGGTTAGAAATTGCTAAAGGAAATCAACAATCAAACAAGAAAAACAGCTTTTTAATTATACCGTTCTGCATTAAGAACAAATTTCATTATTGCCTCTTTCGTAATAGCCAAATATTTTGCTTTAGTTAAACCAGTGGCTATCATTATTCAAACAAAAAAGATTGACCTTCAATGCAGTGCTCTGATCGATGTCCAAGAATTTGAAAGTTGTCAAAGACCACTGCAAAACTGCTGATCAAATATTGCTGATCTGCTTTATC
>JABUQX010104062.1:10000-12888 GCA_015478945.1 Trachelipus rathkii
TAGAGCTTACATAGGATGATTGTTTCAAAAGAACTAAGACATATATACTATATATATATATATATATTATATATATATTATTATATTATATATATATATATATTAGATATATATTAATATAATATATATATATATATATTATATATATATACTATATATATATATATATATATATTAGTGATGCATGTAAGCATCAGCATCACAGCAATTATTAAAGATCTGATCACATCGCTCTGCGCTGTGCTCCTGTGGATGGCTGCTCGATTTTATATCGAGATTGATTAAAAAATTATAGAGTAAAGAATAACCTAAGATGAATCTGAATGCAAACTTTAAATGAGAGACATGTGACTCGACTCAACTGTGTAATGATGATTCATGATTCACAGCAGAAGTTCATATTAATTTGAGTCAACAGAGTCACATGAGGTTAGAAAAAAAATCAAAGCTTCACCAAGCTTCTGTCCCAGTGTAATACCATTAATCTCACGCTAGGAAGCATTTTGAACATCTTCAAATGAAAATATGATGACGTTTTAAAAAGAATGAAATATGTGAATAAAACTAGGCTTATAAAACGTTCTGGTTCTTGTGAATTATAATAGACCTTCATGACTAGCGCAACTTACTTAGATCTACGTTATAAATACAAGTTTTTTTTTTTTTTTTTTTTTGTTTTTTTTTTTTTTTTTTTTTTTGCTAACACAATATTAAAACAATTATATCCACTTTGTGTCGCAGTTCGACAAACTTTCATGTCGATACATCCTATTAATCCGTTACCGCATTAAAAGAAGAAACGAAATCGTACAAACCAATAACCATCTACACGTTAAATCAATTAATAGGTTCGCCGGAATAATTTTCCAGCACAGTAGTGATGAAGAAGACTCTACGCGATTCACCAAACAGCTTGTAGTACAAACTGATTGAAACTAGACCAAGAGAAACGACTAAGATAAACTGATGATCTTTCAGAAGGTGGAAAGTTGAGACAAGTTTACGCCCCCTCTGAAGTAAAGATTTGCATGAAGATACTTTGGTCTGTCCTCCAACTAGTAATTCCAAGTGAGAGAGTTATTTAGCATGCTGGACTACATATATGATGAAAGCAGAGAAACCGACTCTCAGCGCAGACAAGGCAGAAAAATTTGATGTTTTTTCAAGCGCAGCCTTTCCTATGTTGAATTTCAACATACTAGCGCAGAAAAGTGTATTAAATCGCGTTGTAAAATTTCTTTCCATTAAGCGGTAGGAGGCATAGCGAAGAGAGATTGGTTGGGTGCATCTCGAGTTGGGTCTTCCGTTCAGCATCCTGATGAACAATTATATTAATAGATTGTGGTTAAAAGTAAATATATATACTATATAATTATATATATATATATATATTATATAATATATATTATACTATATATATATATATAATATAATATATATATATAATTATATATATATAATATATATATTTATATATATATATATATAATATATATAAATATTATATATATATATAGTATATATATATATAATATAATATATATATATATATATATATATAATATTATTATTATATATATATATATAATATATATATATTATATATATTATATATATTATACATATAAACCAACACCGTAATAGCGCATTCGCATCTGGATGCTTTAAAATCAACATCCGCATCCAGCATCGTGCGATACGAAAAAAAATGGATCTGCTGCGTCATTAATATTATATATATATATATATATATATATAATATAGTATATATATATATATATATATATTTATATATATATAATATATATATATTATTATATATATATATATATATATAATATCTTAAATAGTATATATATATATATATATATATTAAATATATATATATATAATATATATAGTATATATATATTATATATATATATATATATATATATATATATATATATAATATATTATATATATATATATATATATATATATATATATATATATATATATATATATATATATTTAATATATGCGATCACGGGCATTGAGTTATAGATTATCGCCTGATGCACCAATAATGCATACAGGCACACTTATCATTTTAATACGCAAACTTATCTATAGGTGCAATAGGCGATAACCAAAATTTTTAAAAAGGCAGACTAAAGCAAGGCACAAGCAATTTCTACTGTGCCTATACATCACCTATAATCAGGAATAAAGCATATTTTTTACCCTCAAAAGTTAGAACTTAGAAGCATGACAAACTTGTATCATTCTAAAAACCATTGTAAAACTTAGTATATATATATTATAATATCTATATATAGTATATAAATATATAATATATATAATATATATTCTATATATATAAATATATATATACTATATATATATATATATATTTATATATATGATTATATGATATATATATAAATAAAAATTATATTACATTATATAACCCACATCCGCAGCGCATTCCGCAATCTGGATGTTAAAAATTCAAAACTCCGCAATCCAGCATCCGCGATACGAAAAAATGCATCTGCTGCATCACTAATAATATTAATATATGTATATATATAATTATATAATATATATATATATTATATAATATATATAATATATCATATATATATATTATTATATATAAATAATATATTATATAATATATATATATATATATATATATATATCTATATATATATATTATATATATATATATAATTAATATATATATATATATATATATATATATATATATATATATATATATATATAAATATATATAAATATATAATATTATATATATATATATTTATATATATATTACATTATATTATATAATATATATATAAATAGTATATAATATATATCTTATATATATATTATATATA
>JABUQX010104063.1:0-20346 GCA_015478945.1 Trachelipus rathkii
ACTTATTCCCTCATCGATATATTCATTGACCATTCTGTTAAGTGTATCACACTGTTTTCTATATTTGCAACCAATCTTTTATCGTCACCATGAGGCCAGCGTCATCCTATAACCAATGCAATAACATCTCATCAGCCTTATGTGGGAACCTTTCAAAAAGCTTTACTAATGTCTAAATATACAATATAAATGGATCTCCTCGTCAATGCAGTCAGTAATGTTTCCAGTAAATTCTAAAAGGTTTGTCTGATATGACTTACCCTTCTGAGACCGTGCTGGGAGTCATACAAATGTTTATCTTCTAAATATTCTCTATATGACCTTACAGTAACTTTTTCCAGAACCTAATTTACAACCAGAAGCATGATTAGCTAACCGGCTCCCTCATAATTTCCCAAATCCTTCGCCTACTACCTTTCTAAAAATGGTCACAAAATCATGTGCTGTTTTCCAGTCATCCTGCGTACTGCCACCAAATGTAATCATAGATAATCGCTTAAAAGATCAAATACAAGTGCCTTGCAATGCGATGACTCACCCTCTTCAATCTACCATCACTATCCCATCAGGCCCGCAAGATTTAGCCTGTCAAAACGGCAACTAACGTTTACAAATTTTACGGTCAAATCAAATTCTGTAAGTCTATTTTACATCATACAGAACATATTATCCTCCAGAACTATTCTCTGATCTTCTCTACACTGAACCAAAAACAGCATTGAAAAGTGAACCACTCCTATCTGAACTCACTAAATTCATCAATTTTAAATGACAATTGTACCTATATCTTTACTTTAAACATTATATATGAAAGCTAAAAAAACTTCTCAGGTTCATACATTAAGTGCTAAAGTTAATTTCCTGCCCTCTCTCTTTGCCTATTTATGACTGTAATTCGTATTTTCTAAATTTATCTAAATCACTTCCCCTATTACTACCAACTATATGTGAGAAATACTTTTAAAACATCTACCTTTCATAATTTCTCGCTTATCTCTCTAATTCTGCATCCAAACAGGTATCCTCTCGCACTGCACAGGTTATTTTAAAGCATACTGACTGAATATCATTAAACATTTGCTTAAAATGTTCCCACATGATAAAACATTTTTGGTCTTTAAACCTTTACTCCAGTCATTATACAAGCATGTCTCTTAATGTGTGGTATAATCACCATTCCGAACTGAAAGAACCTTTTCCTTATTAACTGCAATTTGGGTCCAGTAATTTCACATCATAATTAAATCTAATTACATTATGGTCACTAAGGTCTAAATTCTCCTCAACTCTAACCTCACCCACCAAACTTTCATCGTTAGTAATATTAAATCTAATAGTGCATCGTGTCTTGTGTTCATGGACCATGTCGCCAACAGGTTTATCTTGTATAGCAATATAAAACTGAACTACTGAATGGTCCGTATTAGACAAAGAATCCCATTGAATGCCAGGAAAAATTAAAATCACCTATTATGACTATCCTTTTCTTTACTGTGGTTTGCTGTCTCAAGTTCTTTCACATTCCGGCATATCTGACTCGGCCAAGTCTATCATAAAAGCCCCATTCTATATGATTATTGAACAAAAAGATACTAGCCAACCGACTCAAATCAGAGATTTCATTATAAAGTCATCATAATCACAGATTGAATATTGCTATAAAGCGCCACAACAGCCCACGCCTTCTTTCTTCTAACGCTGATCAATAAAGTGAAATCCTCATTCATTCCGAAAGAGTCTCATATAATTCTTCATTTACCCATGCCTCAGTTATGCAAATAATGCCAAGATTCTCTTATGGTATAAATAATAAGCTCATCTTTTTTTATTTCTAGGCTATGAGCATTGTGTAAAAGCATTTGATGATCGAAATGCTACTTGATTTTTATTGCTACATCGTCGTTAATTGGAGCCTGTAAACAACACTAGTTTATTTATATCACACTATTACGTTACCATGCATATTCGTAATCCAGATTAAGAGCCCATCACAGCCCCCAACGTACCGTCATATTTTCTGCTCTAGAACAAGTCTCCAACTGTGCTGAAAAGTTAAACACCTTTACGACTCAATGAACTCCATCTGCTTCAAAAAGATCTTTATCCAGAAATTCTATCCACAAATCCAAACCTAATATTCTGAGAAAATATAAATTTCCTAATCCTTTCATTTACACCTAAATCCGCTATTTTTCAATATTTATTTGACTTATTAGAAATATTAGCTGTGAAACCGGTTCCGGTGCTGAGTTATAAGTATATGAGTTATAATATTTGACTATATGTCTTAAAAAGGGAGCCTCTCTTGAAATATAAATTATAATATATTGCTAATCTTCTGTTACTATATATACTTAAATTAGTCTCTTAATTATTTATTATATTTTCTTTTCATTAAGGCATAATATAAAAATGAAATTTGATTTACTCCTCTAATCAGGATTGGATATTAAACAAATAAATAAAAATAAAATAAAATAATAAGATATATATAATATATATATACTATATAATAGATATAATAGCGGTTTAATTAATAAAGAATATATATATAATAATATATATATAATAATAATATCATAATAATATATATATCATCTATTATATCCTATAGATGATGCAATTGACAATCGTATACTATATATATATAATAAATAAAATTATATAATATACTATAATATAATCCTTAATTATTATTATATATAATTAATATATTAACTATTATAATATTTATATATATTTAAGTTTATCATTATTACTATAATAATATATAATATTATATGGTATTATAATAATTATATATTTATAGCTTTAATAAAGGTTATTAATATACATTATATAATAATATTTTTTAACAGTGTGTGAAGCAAAGTGTGAGTGTAGGAAGGTAATTGCTGTTCAATTAATCTTTGATAATGCAATGGACGAGTGCTGAGTATCGCAAGGTCTGCATAGGTATGATGGATAAAATAGCTTCCTTGCTAATGTGTAATAACACCAAACTATGGTTGGATATAGCAGGATAGATCAATAGTGCTGTCCTATTGAGATGGTAATGTGAGGAGCAGTAGGTGTAAGAAGAATGGTAAAATTAGGCATGAACTCGTGTTACGATCTGTGTGTGTGAAAAAAGAAATGAAATCGTAAGAATAAATGGAAACAATAAGAAGGGGAGAATATGAAAGGATTGATGGTTGTCGGTTTTAAAACGGAGAAAGAAGAGAGTGAAGCGACCGGCTGAGAGACGCTAAAACAAGTATTGGATCATTAAAGAGTGTCTGGAGAAAGAATGCTATATGGGTTCAAGCAGAAAGTAATCTGCTAATAATAGATAAGTAGAATCAGATAGGGTTGTTTTTGCTATGAGGGTGAGCAAAACGTATGCCACGTTCAAGTGGGGATAAAACCCTAACACGGAGATGAGATACTACAGTGGGTCTGTCGCTGTGCTGAAAAATTAATGGTGTAAGTTTTGCTGTCGGGCTCGCTCTTGAAGGATATAAAGTGCTTTTCTCCTACTACTCATGTTCTTCTACTTCTGCGGTGTATATAGCCCCCCTTATATGGGGTTCCAAAGAGAATATAAAGAAAGATGGAAAGAAAAATAAATTAGTGATGCATTTCTCTAAAAAGATATATCTTTCCATTGAAATTACTTACAGATTTCTCATTATTATTTAGTCTCTGAGAAACTGAGACATCAAGAGAGCTTTTAAACGTCCTCTTTGGTTGATATAAATATATTTCTTCCTTCATTATTCCAGATATCAAATCATCTTAAGAGGAATTTCCATTTGCAATTACAATCTTTTTTTTTTTCGAAAATATACCCAATATAGACACTCAGTTAAAATTTTTATTTTCTCTAATTAATTTAATTTGACACTTAAATAGAGGTTAAAGACAAATTAAAAATTGTTTAACAAGAATAAAATTAAAATTGATGCAGTGAATTGACAAAATGTAAAGAATTTAATTAATTTCAGATACATTTTGAGCTTCGAACTATCTAACGAATCTTTCATCTTTTTATGCTCAAATTGGCGCTTATAGAATTTGATGCAATTCATACAATATATAAATAATAATATATTATATCGTAAATCATATATATATATATACTATATAATAATATATAGATATACGAATAATATAAATAATATAGACGATAATTATAATAGCATCGGGGGTACCATAATATATATAAAGAATAATTAATAATAAATAAGAATAATATGAATAAGTTGACGAGTAATATAAATAAATATATATATAAATATATAATATAATTAAATATATAGATATTATATAATATTAATATATAAGGGAATAATATCTTAATACTATATACTACGTGATGAACTTTGGAGAAATGCACATTAGAATTTGAGAAATGAAATAGAATGGGGAGAAAATTTATCTACTTGTACTTAGAAATAATTGTGTCATTTAGCTCAAGTCCAACGTATTTTTCTATGCTCTTCACTAGCCTGGCGAAGGTTTCTCGGAACACTGGTCTTTCGAAGAAACCACAGAGAGAATAAACTGTATATCTATCCGTTTTGCTGTCAAGATTGCTATTCACACTCGTCTCACGACCAATCGTATCACTCTATATTATATATAGAGTCCACATTAAGACTCTGACTTTATTACAACAAGACCATATAAAAAGCTAGTTATATACCTTAAATCATTAAGAATTCGTATCGTTTTCATTGCTTTAGTGTCACTTACGATTTATCACAGGTCAAAAGTTCACGCATCTCGAATATTAGTATATGATTCAGAAAGAAATAATATTATTTTAATAATTTTTTTGACTTATATTTTGACCTAGTTGTTCATATTAAAGGGTTCTCAAATGAAAATGACTGATGTTGAGATTTATATGGACATAATAAGTATTAGATGTAGTAGAATCAACCTATATGTGATCTAATACTGAATATTAGTGTAGTAAAGCATACGAGAAGATATAGCAATCAAGAGTACAGAGTGGTTTTATAGTGGTTCAACCACATTTGAGATCTCACTCAAATAATCAATATATTACCAATACAATATCATTATTGATACATTGTTATTTCTTAGTTATGCGATCTATCTGAAATCGGAAAAGGTCAATAATTCATTTCAGACTATGATGGTGCAATATAAGCAATTTTAATTGAGACAACACACATCTGCGTTAAGTATTGAAACACTGTTATAATCATTTATTTAAAACGTAATAATAATTATATAATCTTTAAATTCATTAGATTACGAGTTATCACCATTTTGCTCGAAGGGATAGATTTCATCTGATGAAACTCACTCTTGATCGAGAGTATATATTTATGCATAATTTGTTACACTCTTTGAGCTCACTACACAGTAAATATAATTTTATTCGTGTGCGCGAGTGTTAAAAATATATTTATTATTGCTACACACATGTCAATCGCTCATATTGCAAATTATTCATTCTAAGGGGTTCTCAAATGAAAATGATGATTCTGGGACTTGGCCATATAATATTAGAATCATTTGGTCCTATTGATGATTGATGATGTAAGATACATACGAATTTTAGCCTCAAGGTCCCACGTTTTTATAGATTACTAATACGGGCTTCAAACAAGACCCATTTAATATACTTATTTATATTGTTGTTAAATGCTAATAAATATTTAGAAGTTCCCAAATCTTAATGTTGAAAATACTCTGAGGGATTGAAACCTTATACATAAAATATAGATGTGAATAATTACTAGTGTATATTGTGTGTCAATTTCGATTTCTGATCATATTAAAGATTCTAAGCTCTCTATAGAAATATAATAATATGTCTACAGTAAAGAATTTATTTTAAAAATTTATTGTACTTTCTCGTTCATCGCATTCATGCTAATTATTCATTATAAAGGGTTCTCAAATTAAAAATGATGAATGTCTGGGACTTATGGATGGACCATATAATAGTTAGATTCACTATGGTCCTATGACTTGTGTTCTAGCAAGATTCAACAATTTAGCTCAAGATCTACGTTATTTTTTATTACATGAGTGTTCAAAAAAAACAGAATTTAAATCATTTTTATTTATTGTTATTATTATAACTGACTAATTTGATTATTGGAGAATAGATTATACTTCTTAATATAATATTGAACTCTATGAACGAGTTGAAACCTTATTAGGATTTTATAATAAATATTATGTAGATAGTAATCGTGGTATTTTGTGTCACTAGGTATCGAATTTCTAAAGAAACGAGAGTTTAAATTCGCCAGACAAATATTAATATAGTTTCTAGGATTGGATCTCTAATTAACTAGCTATTCTCGAGACCATGCTATTAATTACATTATAGGAAGGATATACATCTACAAAAAAATGAAAATAAATATACTACAAGAATGAAGTAAGATAAGAAAAAATCTATAATTTAGTATCATTATTAGTACTATAGACCTTTTGGTGAGTAAGCATCGTATTTAGCTGCAAGGTCCACGATTTATTTATAATGATTATTTACATATAGGTCTTACCAAAACAAGTTTAACTTAATTTATATTATTGATTGTTAATTTGATCAAAATTAATTAATTAGAAGGCTTTTACCATAATCTATTTAAATGTTGAACTGACTGGGATAGTGACCTTATTATATAAATATTAATATATAAATAATAATATATATATATTAAATATTTAATATATATAATAATATAAAAATAATATATAAAAATAATATATATCCTAAAGTTATTCACTTATTTGGGGAATAGCTGTTTATAACGTATCGCTTTTTAAAAACGCAATAAAAACGATATTGGATATAAAACTAAACAAAATTAAACAAAATGTTTCTTTCCGCACCTCCTGGCTTTCGTGGAAGGTACTCCCACCTCTTTCGGGACTGTAAGAAAGAAAAGATGGTTATTTTCTCTGGTCAGTTCTACAGTTGAAATTGTGTTCCTTAATTTACCTTGGTTCCAGTTAATAACGAGACTCACATGAATTGAAGGATAAACTCGTTATCAGTTCGAGTCCAATGTATAGTTACGGTCGGTTCGATTTAATCTTTAGTCACATTTTTATATTATCTATCTATCTCACTTATATATATAATAAAAACTATAGATATAGAGATATATTTAATATATATCAAACACTATATAATATAATGTAGTATAAAAATAAATAAGTGATATATATAAATATACTATCTGAAATTATATAATATAATAAAAATAAAATATAGTATAAAAATATATATTATATAATAACATTATTATAATACAAAACATATATAATAAAAATAAATAAATAATAAGTCATACTTGATTTAAATATCACATAGAGTACGGATAGTTATATATCAAAATATATAATAAATATATATAATATAGATAATATGAACTATATTATATATATAAACCTAATATAGTACCTTATATATATATATATAACTATAAATATTATATATAAATATAAGAATAAAGTAGAAACGGGAGACCGAAGTAACTACGACATTGACGAACGAATAAACGAAAGTTTAAAATCGCTTCAGCTCCCTGTCAGAGTCTCGATAAACTGCGCAAGTAAAAATTCTATAGAGCAACATCCAATCGCTCAAAAACTGACAACACTAGCGAACAAATCAACCATCTTTCTTCTTACACGAGTTCTCCGAAAGAGGTGAAAGACCACCAAGAAAGACTAGGACGGCTCCAAGAAACACTTAGTAAATTTGTGAATGAATTAGATGCGCTGAGTGATCGAGTAGTTCTATTGGTTTATAATGATAAAAATATGGGCTTAAATTGTATTTTCCCAATAAGTAAAATAGCTTGGAATATTATATACATCTATCAACAACTCCCTTCTTAATATAACTATTTAAATATATCAACAAATATATATATATTAATATATATATATATATAATATATAAAGTATTTGACACATCTTAATATTATATATATATAGATATATATAAATATATATATTATATATAATTATAATATAACTATATAAATTAATTATTATTATTATTATTATTATTTATATTATTATTATTATATATATAATTATATTACTATAAATATAATATCATAATTATATATATAAAATTATTAATTATTAGATTGTTCTTATAATATCAATCTATTAACAAGAAATAAAAATTTTACATCCTCATAATTCAATATGGGTTTTTGCAATTCTTTAATTGCCTAAAGGTCAATAGCTTCAAGATTGATTATCTTAAAACTGCTCTAGAATAGAATAGAACAACAGGTTTCTGAACTTTTAATCTAAACTCCTAAGAAATCAATCTTTAAACATTATACCTTTAGGAAATTGAAAAGGCGTGATAGTAATAATATGTATAATATATAGTAAATACTATTTTTTAAATGATCCAGTAATAACGTTACGGTAAATGTCAAGAGCGCACCCTATACTAAATATATATATATTATCACAATAATAAAATTATTAATTAATAATATAAAGCAATAAATTATACTGATTATATTATATAATAATAAAATACTACATTTACTAGCCTACTAAACATAGAAATAAAATATATGCGGTTGTATTCATCATTTAACTTATATAACAACATTCACCTGCCGAATTCCTCTCAATAACAGGCTAATTAATAGTATATAATACTAATATATATATAAATAACATCACATAATAATAATATAGATATCTATATTATATATATATAGCATCTAGATAAAATATATTTAATATAACATATATAATATCATATCACCGTCCCCTGGTGAATGTCCTAAGGTAAAGCGCAAGGCTTAAATAATATAGTATATATACTGAAATATAATATATATATATAAATGTATATTATATATATAATATATATATAGATATATAATATATATTAGTAATAAAATATTTATATAATAATGATATAATTATTATATATTATATATAAATATATATATATACTAATATAATATATATATATAATATAGTATATATATAAATACTATATTATCTTATATACTATATATGCAGTATATATACTATATTAATAATACAATAAAATCATTTAAATAACGTATATAAAATATATATATATAGTATAGGTAAAGTTGTATAGGTTTAATTTAGTATAAGACTTTAATCAATATATAATAGTAATATATGATTAATACTACAGTAATAAATATATTAGATAGTATAGTGGTATTGTGTGTGTCACTTTCGAATTTCAGATCAAAGTTCATCATTATAATATATATATATATAATATATATACTAACGACTCATCGAAATATATTAATATGTTGCGCAAACTTTATTTTAATTTTTTTTGTAATCCGACAAGAGCGAATCAGAAAGTATTCTAAAATAGGTGTCAATATTAGGAAAATGAGAAATGTCTTGGTAACTTGGACGCATATAGTTATTATTAGAATAATCAACTATGGATTCACTAGATGAAATATGGTAGTATGTAAGCATTGAAATTTAAGAGCTCAAGGTTCACACGTATTTCATGAGATCAACAGGTTTACTCAATTACAATAAAGTATATTTATAAACACTTATTATTTTGTTGTTATTATGCTAATATTAAATTACCCTCAATTATAAAATTATATTGATTTGAATTTAACTATACTTAGAACTGAATTATTAATTTACATAATATTATTAGTAGTAGTAGCGAGTCGTAGATTTCCTTTGAACCTATATCGAATTATCAGGATCAAATACAGTTGAGGCTCTCGAACTTATATGTTCAAAGTTTGATTTTCATATTTCTTGTCCTCGCTCAATGAGACTAATATTCATGCACTCTAGAAAGCGGGTTTTCAGAGTGGAAAAATAGATGAGTGTCCTGGACTATATCGGACCATGGTAATAAAATAATATATTATTAAGAATTAACTATGGTCCTTATGTAAACTTGTGTGTAAGTCATTACACTAGAATTTTAGCTTCAACGGTCACGTATATAGATATTACAGGGCCTTATCGAAACTTGAATTTAATAATATAATAGGTAGCTTAAAACCAAAGATAAATAGATAAACTTTTTGTCTAAAACAGTTTAGAAGTTTACAAATTATCTCCAAAATAGTTCATTTCGCCCCCAAGGCTAAACATATCTATATAAAGCCGCACTTCAACATTTGTTATATAGTATCGTGGGTATTTGTGTTAGCCACTTTTCGAATAATCACAACGATCATAAATTACATACGTTCTCAGAGATATATTAATTATTATATTATAAGTATAATATGTTCAGTAAGTAAAGATTTCACATATTTTGCTTTCTCCGTTCATGGCTGAGTTGTTTCATTCAAAGGGTTCTCAAATATAAATTGAAATGACTGTCTAGGACACCATGGTACTCAATATAATTATAAGTTAGATCACTAATTAGTTATACCTATATGACTTTAATAGTGAATAAGAGACGATGGCAGCGAAGGAGTATAGAGAGCAAGCAAGTTGAGCGATGATTGTATTAGTTGAAGAAAGAGGAGGATGATGGTACAGGAAAAAGCAGAATTAGAAACTGTATTATGTATAGAGAGATATAGGCGTACTGACAACGATTCATCAACACCTAGGATGCTTGGAGTTGAAGTGAATGTTTCTGAGAATAATATGGTCAATATCTATGCAATCAACTCGTCGAACAGTAGAGACCCGTGTGACATGTAGAGAGAGATATTAGTGTACCTGATTGTAAGACATTATCAGTATGCAATGGTAGAGAGAGCTGGTATACGTGTGTGTCAATATTTTCGAGTAGTTACTACACAGATCAAACGAGAGTTCGACACGGTCTCTCAGAAATCACTATGGTGAGATATAGGCATAACAGAATTATTCATTGGTTTATACTGTGTGACCACGAACTAAGATATTGCCAGCACTAATAGATTATTTTTCAGCTCATTCAATTAAATAGGCGTTACTACAACATAAAACAATGATGGGAAGTCTGCCGAACCTTTGAACAGACTATTTTAGTAAAGCTCACACTTTAAAGCAACTAATACTTTAATACGTCGGATCCTGAAACTCTCTATAGTGTTGTAAGGCATCGGAGATTTAAGAACTCAAGGAACCATAGCTTTGTCTATCTTATGTTCACACACCCAGCGTCTTCACATAAAATAGACAATTTAGAAAACTATTATATTTTATTCGAGAGTAACTTAAAAGTACCACTAATGAATATTGAAGAAAGATTTCTACTTTAAAATCGTTTTAATTTCCAAAACCTCTATAATTATAATACTTATAATAGTAATAAAAATAATAAAACACTTAAAACTTAAGCTTCTAACGATGAGCAAGTAAATATACAGTCCGCTAGTGATATGTCATAGAGTGTGATACACTCGAGATATTACACTAAGAGGCAGAGTGCGAGCGTGCTGCGAGTACAATGACTCACTACACTAGTATCACAGTTGTGCAGAATTCAAGGCCAGTATATATTATTATAACAAATATTACACACACACTATTCTGCGCGAGTACATAAGCATAGAGTACTAATCTTCCCTGCATACAAAGAGTTTAATAGAGTGAGAAAATATAAGGACACATAGACTCATGTCTGAAACGTTACACCTATCGTGAACCATTCTTACTTGTGGATCACCACAACTGGAGTGGTTGCCATCTGACGTTTGTGTAAGATGTCTCATACGACACGCGTAAAATTCCTAAGGACTCAAAAGTACTCAACGTTGGTATATGTCTAAACTTGAACAGTCGTCTTGCAACAACATTTTAAGTTGCTAATAACTTCATATTAGTGTTCGGCAGTGTAATTATCTAGTAAACCGTGAAGTGACCTGTTAATTGTAGTGTCAAACCCAAGAAAACGGTTAAGCTTAATAAAGTCAGGATAATATTAGTAAATGTTTTAGTAAGTTACCTTAAATCAACTATACATATTATGGTAGCAACTGATGATTTGATACCTATAGAGAGAGATCCACGTGGAGAGATTTAATGATATTTGAGATGTCACTCAATTCACGTGAATATTCACAGATCAACGTTCACGCTCACTCGAAATTAATATTAATGTTCCGAAGTTTGAATTTTAATTTTTCATGTCTCGCTCATTTAACTTATAATTATTTACTTCTATAAACAGAAATGATTTTATCAAATTTGTTTTTATGAATTGTTAGTTGTTTAGTCGAAATAAATCTTCTAGAAAAACAAATACTATGGAGTTAATCCTTATTATATGTAATATTGTAGTGTGATATAGTCCCATCGAGAATTTATTAGCATCACTCAAGGTTCATACCGGGATTGTAGTGATATATATCAAGGCGTTTATACCTCAAGCACAATTAGAGAAAGATTACTATTTCAGATATCACATAATTTTGATATTTATTGGATGTATAAAATGTGTCTATATTTTTAAATTAACTGTGAGATTACAATAAGGTAATTCAGATGTGATGATGAGCTGCTGAGAAGCAGAGAGTCTCTCAAACATATATATTTAATAAAATACTCTATTAAATAAGATTTAAGTTAACGACATACCGGATGAGTTAGAGTTAATTAATGATACCAACTTCGAGAGAATCTTCAAGATGGCTATTAAGTTTCCATCAGATTCACATGTCTATACGACTTTGATTTAAATAGAATTATTATAACGTTAACATAGAAGAATGATATAAAATTGTTTTAGAGATATACTGTGACTCATATCTCGATTTCATACACACATCACACCACACCACGACTAATCAGTATATGTTTTGATTGGTTAGGGATTTCTTAAATAATAATGATGATGATCTTATGGGACTTTGACATATAAGTAATTAGATATATATTCATCATATGGTCAATATGATATTATCAGTTAAATAAATATAGAGAAGCTATACGAGAAATATAGCTCAATTCACATCTAACTATTTTTATGTTATAACGGTCTATCAAAAAATAAAGTAAAATTTAAATACTTATTTATGTTTGTTGAGTTAAAGTTAAATTGATGATTTTTATCATCAACTTATATAATAAATATTATATTAAATACTATATAAAACATCATGATTAAATATATTTAGAACCTAAAGAATTGAACCTTATTATGAATAGTATAATTTAAGATTTAGTAATCGTGGTATTATTTGTATGTGAGCAATATTATCGAAAACTATTCAGATTAATAAAGTTTAACTAGAGCTCTTCATGAGATAAATAATTAATATATATGTTCCGAAGTTTGATTTATTAATATTTTACTGTCTACGCTTCAAATGCTAAATTATTCATAATATCTAAGGGATTACTCAAATATGAAATGGTATGAATCATTATGTTAATAGTAACAGACTATGAAACCATTATAGCACTTTTTATGAGGTTTAACCACTGCATTGGTCAATCATATATCTTCTTTGATGCTATGCATCGAATTGTAGACACGTTCAAGGCTCCAATCGATATATTATATATTCATGATCTCATTTCATTATGTGTACTATTTGAGCAGAGTAACCATCAAAAAACAAGATTTAAAACAATTTATATTTTGTTGTTAATTGCTATAATGATTTTAGTGTACCATTATTGCTATTATTAATATAGTTTAAGTATATATAAACTTACTGAGGAGTTTAGAGAACCTTATAATAAAATTTTAAGATAGTTATAATTTGATGGATTGAGTGTGCACTTTCGAGAATTTATTCTAGAGAATCAAAAGAGTTACACGAGTTCTCAGAGAAAATTAATATGATTAATTATAGATTTTACCAAATAAATACATGATATTGATTTATTCATTATTTTTGCTTTCTTACACGTTACATGCTAAGTGATGTATTCATAATCTATATAATAGGGTTCTCACAAATTTAAATTGATTATATAGTCGTTGATGGGAAACTTGAGGAGAACCAATTAACTTTAATCATATATGAGTATAAATTATAGTAAATCAGTATGGTCCTATGAATTGTGTATTATAAGACTATTACGAAATTTTAAGACATATCACCAGGTCCCATATAATATTTCGTACGTTTGTTTATAGTATATTTATAAGCAGGTATTCTCTAAATAATAAACAGTAATTAGTAAAACTTTTTTATTTTGTTAATTAAATGCTAATATTAGAAGTTCTCGAAATATATTATTTAAATATTGAGAGAAACTCTGACAGTTGATACCATTATACTTATAATAATTATTAAATACATTAATAAGTATTTATTTTATAATAGTACTTTATTCTTATTCTACACATTCAATTATTCACAAGATCAAGAGTTCACAGCTCTCGAAACTATATTAATGTTTCCACTGAAAGTTTGCTTTTCATTATTTCTGTCTCGACCTCAGAATTACGAGCAATATATGTATATTCTATTTAGCTAAAAGGGTTCTCAGAATTAAATGTAGTAAAATTAGTCTTGAGAGGACTTGGATCACATATAATATTATATATATAATTTGGAGTAAAACCAGAACAACATGTCACACTTCGTTATAAGCATTATCCGTATTTTTAGCATTTCAAAATTTGATCCACAGTTATTAAGTAATTTATTATAAAACGATTTTTATACTTTAAACAAGTAAATATTATTAAAGTTATTTATTTTGTTAATTTAAAATGGATAAATAATTATAATAGAAGCTTCCAAATTGTAAAATCGGGGATCATGTAGACACGGTTCTTGCGATGATGTACTTAGAGAAAAAAAACACTAAGGAATTGAAACTATTAAGAATAAGTGTATCAGCGAGTTGTCAATTATGAGATAGTGTATACGTCATTTTATCTTCGAATTTTCAGATTGATCATCATAGTAACACTGTTTGGCCGCGTACTACGGTGCGTATATAATATTGTACATTGTCTGAAGGTCAGCCATGTGAAGAGATCGAGTTTATACGAATTTATTAGTCGTGAGATCATCACGACACCAAAAGCAATGTGCTGACCTACTTTTTAAATGATCACGCGATCACTGAAGGAACTATCCTGAAGACTAGGGTGCACACTCGATCAATCCCCAAAGAGAAATATAATGCCTATGTGGTGAGAACCTTGCGAGCACGACATGAGTAGAGTACATAATATCACAAGTCAATAAACGATCAACTAAGGTTTCCTCCACTGATTTCAGAAATGAATGTCGCATATAGCATCCATTGATAATTTCACGCCTCCATAGGTCTGCATTCGTTTTACATAGTTTAACACGGTGCTTCCGAATCAAAGCGAGAATATGTATAAACATTTATCACCAATTATGTTAGCTGGTAGAAGACCACGGGCTGCACTATATGATTGGTCAGGAAGATTATATTCCTCGATTATACATAATGCATGACATTCTGTTTAAATATGTCCGTACTCAGAGCGAATTAGAAAACCTGTCACTAGAGTAAATCTTCCATATCAGAGTCACAAGATACCAAGCGCGAGAGGCGTGGCATACTTCCGATTTCGGTATGCGAGCTATCTCGCAAAGTTGTGCACCTAGTCTTCCAAGTCGACCTAAACACTTTCGATTTAATATCACCATAATGCGTGAAGTGTCGTATATTTAATTTATAATGGCTCGTTATATCGTGGCCGCGAAACACAAAATCTCAGCACATAAACTAAGTGAATACTTCATCTATGTCTAGAAAACGGGCTTGCTCAAATGACGAGCATGTCACTACGATGAGTAAATGCGAGCACTGTAACGTAGAGTCGCGATATGAGATACCTGTTCATGCAAATCTCTCGTTTTAGAGCTACCACTAGTATAAAGAATCTGGTGATGTTATAACACACGAGATCTATTACGCCTTCATATTGATAACCTACGATTATCCTCATTGTATTAACACTAAGCCATCAACAATTAGAACGATCTCAATAACAAACTTATTATATTTTCATTTTGTTTGTTAAAATATCAGATAATATGATTGAAAGTTCCCCTATATAAATCTAATGTTGAACTCCTAGTGATTGAACCTTATATATATATAATAAATATACTTTATGATTATAAGTAATACGTAATCTTATGTGTAATTTTAGTGTGACAACTATATTATATCTATATTTTATTCGAAATGCAGAATCCCCATAACGTTAGACTGACTCTATCGAAAATATGATATTATATATGATATTCATGTTTTAGAGATTATGTTTACATATTTGAGAGCTTTCTATCGGTTTCTATGCTAGTTGTTTCCATTTATATAAAGGGTTCTTACCAATTTAATGAATAGAAATGGGAATGTCTGGGAATTAGATCCATAGTAATGGATATTAGTTAGGGAGGTTGTTTTTTTCTTATATTGACTTATTATTTTTAATAGAATAAGATTCAGAGTAATGGATATGTGTAAGGGAGGTTGTCTTTTGCAACTCTTTCTAATTTTATTATTTACTGACGTCTGTAAAGAAACGAGCAGGTAAATCTCTAGACGACATATGTGAATGACTGTTGAAGTGTTTTAAATGAAATGTCCTCAATACTACAACACGAATCTACTCTAAAAATTCATATGTTTTCGATACCTGAATAATATTTGGTATTGACCGAAGTTACGCACTAGAGCGAGAGAGAGTTCCGGTTTTATGCATCACATAATTAGAAATATATTTCTTTTGACCCATCATAATTTTAATTTTTTTATTAGTTTGAAGTTTAAAATGTATCGTCAATATTTTATATTTAAACTTTCTTTTTTTTAAAATAATTATTTCTATTCAGAGATCAAATTAAAACCAGCCCTCCTAAGGGTTGTTACTATAATTTTTTTTAATTATAATACGAATATAAAATAAAAATATAAATGTACCAGGTAATTTGGTCTTTGCAATGAAAGTCTAAAAAATATATAATGAATTTAAATATTCTTAGTATAAATATTTTGGAAATTGGTATTATTGAATACAGAATTTGTGAAATTGATATTTATGAACAGTTTTAGAGATTAATATTTTTAAATACGATATTTGTGAAATTGGCATTCATGAGAGAATTTGAAAGATTGTTATCCATGAGTATTTGGAAAATTAATATTGATAAGTTTCAGGGAAATTGGTATTTGTAAATATTTGGGAATGTTGTAATCATGAGTATCTGGAAAATTGATTTATAATTATTATTATTATTATTATTATTATTATTATTATTATTATTATTATTATTATTATTATTATTATTATTATTATTATTATTATTATTATTATTATTATTATTATTATTATTATTATTATTTTATTATTATTATTATTATTATTATTATTATTGTATTATTATTATTGTATTATTATTATTATTATTATTATTATTATTATTATTATTTTATTATTATTATTTTATTATTATTATTTTATTATTTATTATTTATTATTATTATTTATTATTATTTTATTATTATTATTATTATTATTATTATTATTATTATTATTATTATTATTATTATTATTATTATTATTATTATTATTATTATTATTATTATTATTATTATTATTATTTTATATTATTATTATTATTTTTATTATTATTATTATTTGTTTATATTATTATTATTATTATTATTATTATTATTATTATTATTATTATTATTATTATTTTATTATTATTATTATTATTATTATTATTATTATTATTATTAGTGGCACCATTAGAAAACGAAGTAGTTGCAATAGCACAATAACAATTAGTATCGTTATAAAAAAAAAAAAAATAATAATAAATAAAAATACAGTTTAGTCCCATCTTTTTTTCTCAGCTAAAGAAAAAAAATAAAAAATAAAAATAATATATAATGCTACAACCACTACAATTTTTCTTCCGAATCCATACTTTCATCTTCCAGTGTTTCTTTTAATAGCCATGCATTCCTATATTTCTCCACAATTAGTCTTGAAACGTTTGTTTAGCGATCTCTCCTGTGTATCTGTTTATAAGCGCTTGTTCTCCGTAATACAAAGCGCTTTATTTACAATTACGTTATATTAGTGGTAATAAAGCATACGTTGTTACTGCTGTTGTTTAATGTTTAATTTACTTAATATTCTCTAATAAGGTTTTATATATATATATATATATATATATATATATATATAACAACATATATATATATATATATATATATATATATATATATATATATATATATATATATATATATATATATATATATATATATATATATATATATATATAATGGCTGTGTGGGTGATTCTTGGCATTGTATCGTATTAAATCGGGACTATAAACAATTAATTAAAGATCTATTTCCATTATTGAAAATGAAGCAAAAAGACTTTTCTTTTTTAGTTTTGGAGCTCCGCCAAGAGAAGTTTTCAGACATAAAATTGTCGTGTTTATAACCATGCTTTTCTATGGCAAAGAATGGGGAGAGAATAAAACATTTTCAAATGAAAAGGAATTGGAATGTTTTGGAATGAGATCCAAAGTAATGGACACGTATAAGGGAGGTTGCCTTTTGCAACTTTTTTAATTTTTTTCTTTTTTTCTTTTTAATGTTGCTATTTTCACTTTTTTATTACGATTTTACAGAGTTTTATATAATTCAAATTATGAGAAGTTATTTAAAAATAATAATAATAATAATAATAATAAATGTTTATTTTAAACCTCCCATTTTTTTACTTATTTTTTGTTATTTATGTTAATGCCAACTTAGTACATAACTCTGGTTATCCCCTTTCTAAGAAGGTTTGCACACCCCAAACAAACTATCGTGCCTAACAATAATACGGTTAACCCAACTATGTTACTCCGTGGTCTTATCCTTCAATCATCCTACAAAGGGTACTAAAATTAATTTTCATTATTTAATAAAGTACCTAAAGGAACACATCATCCTCAGAGAGAAGCCCCATGGGCGATTACCCATTGAAAGGGTGAGAAGCTCGATTTGGTGGGTCACACCCGAATGGGGTGTAAGCGGCCTTACTCCTCCTCTGGAGGGGTAATGCCCGCTTACACCCCCTTCGGGGGTGACCCACCAAATGGGACTTTCCACCCTTTCAAGGGGTGATCGCCCATGCGGTTTCTCTTGGAGGATGATGCGCTCCTTTAGGTACTTTATTAAATAGTGAAAATTAATTTTAGTATCCTTTGTAGGATGATTTAAGGATAAGACCATGGGGTAACACAGTTGGGTTAACCGTAGTATTGTTAGGTACGATAGTTTGTTTGGGGTGTGCATGCCTTCTTAGAAAGGGGATAACCAGAGTTATGTACTAAGTTGGCATGAACACGATGATATGTTTAGGTAACACAGCTTTGTTAGTAAGTTCGATTAACCATAGTATTGTTAGGTAGGTTAATTTGCTAGGGGGTAAGAGACATCTTTGTAGGAAATGATCAGAATTATGTACTACTGTGATACGATTTTGTAGCTTTGCGTAAGTTAAATTTGATATTTAACGTAAATGTGAAAAATATCTTGCTTTTGATAGGCCAGACACATTGTTAATTTAAACATTTATTCGTAGTTTAGGGTGTTTAGATTGTTAGGTTATACTAGCTTTGTTAGAAAATGATATATTTTGTAAGGTATTACTGTGTTAGCTGGTGATGGTGTGCTAGAAACGTGGGCCAAGGTTAAGTATTTGCTGAGTAATGTTAGGTTAGGTAGAGAGTTTTTGCTAATGTCTACGTTTATTCATAGTTCAAAATAATGTTATATCTGATATGCAAGACACTTTGGTGAAGGTAACATCAATTCATAGTTCAAGATGCTGGTATCTTTGATAGGTTGAACACTTTGTTAAGGGATTTGGTTAGATAATACTGCTTTAGCTGCTGATGATATAATTGAAAAAGTAGGGATAGGTTGAATTTTGCTGTGTAATGATTGGATAGGCTGAGAATTTATTCATAGTTCCAGATATTAATGTCTTATTCATAGTTCCAAATGGTAAGTATTGTAGGGTTTAGGACTTTGTAAACGCTAGATATGTTGGTAATGTTCAGTTTTTTCAGGCTATGTTCGAAGAAAGGCTCACATGAAAGTTGCTTTGTTACTTTGGGAATGTATTTTATGTTAACAGTAATGATTTGTTAGGTGCAGTATTTGAGAAACATTGGTAATTATTCATAGATTCATATGTTAATTACGATATGCTAAGTAACGTTATTAGGTTAGATAGGTCTTAGTATGTTATTTGGATATATAATGACTCATCCTTGTTCGTCATAGCATTTTATTCTAATCTAGTGAAATTTGGGAATAGTGAGTATACCGATTATTTGGCATCATCGCTTTATTTTTAAAGTAAAACTTATGAAATAATTT
>JABUQX010104064.1:0-7500 GCA_015478945.1 Trachelipus rathkii
GAAGAAGCTACGAAAAGAAGAGGCAGAGCAAAGTAGAAGTGCAGGCAAACTGTTATTGGAAGCTAATGAAAGAGAATGAAGAGAGCTTTAAAGAAAAAAGATTTTAGTGGAAGTTGACCAAGCGATGCTGGAAGGTGTCACTAATGTTCAAAAGAGGCATCGAAAAAAGACGGGTGAGTGTAGCGAAAATTTACAGGGTGCTGTGAAAAAGAAAAACAAGTCTCATTTCAGACTTTTTCAAAAAAGTTTAATTTCCCTTAATTTTTATAATTATAGCTTGTTTCTTCTGTAACCAAAAACAGTAAGTGTATTTTCAAGCATAGTATTATTCCATTTTCTTTACATTATGACCTTCTAAAACTAACATTTCATTAATATTACTTCACTTCAGTTATTTATATAAAACCTTTACTTATAGTTCTTAGCATTCAAATATTAAGTAAATAGCATGTTGTTATAGTAAATAAGTTAGGTCACATTTAATTTTAAGAAATTGTTAAATCAATCAAGGTTGCTCTTCAATCCGTAAATGTCCATCAGCTCGTTAGTCCGTCAACTCGCTTTTTTCAGCATTTCAGTATTTTTTTTCACTTTGTTTTCAAAATTTTATTCAGCTTTTTCACTTTTTGAAAAGAAATCGCTACAACCCTGTAAATTAGGAAGATGATTTAGAAAATTATAGGAAAATAGAAATGAACTTAACCAGTCCAATAAAAAGGCAAGAGAGAGGCGAAATTAATTTAGCAAAGGAATAGTAATAATAACGTGAAGTTTTTAACTTGTATAAATTTAAAATAAGAATAGGACCAATTGGTCCAATTAAATTTGATGAAAAATTTACATGATTAGATAAGATGTCAACAGTTCAATGCTTATTTGCTCAGTGTTACTGAGAAAAGATTAGATAATTTAGAGGGTACTAATATTCTTGTATGCATTGTAACGATGTAATAGACTTACAAAATTGAATGTTTACATAAAGATATAAACGTGTTATTAGTATATAGTTGATCCAGTGAGAAGTGCAGGCCCCTAGGTATGATTATGGGTAGAATGAAAGGGTAGTACAGCATTGAAAGGGCAACTATATTTGATTTTTAAGCATCTTCTAAGCAGTTTGGTGAGACCAATGATTGGAATTACAGCATTTTTGCCTATTATTAAGGTAAAGGTGTTATAAGGGAAGATTTGGAAATTAAGGCCAGTAGCTTAGGCATCTCTTGGTTGTAAAGAGTCTGGAAAAGTTAAATGGAAGTCTTATAGAGAAATATTAGAACATACAAGTTATGTAGACTCCCAGCACGGTTTCAGAAAGGTAGGTCATGTCAGAAACCTTTTAGAATTTCTGGAATACATTACTGACTGCATGACTGAGGAGAATCCAGTGATATTTATATTTGAGACTTTAAGCCAAAGCTTTTTGAATAAGGTTCCCCACATAAGGCTGTGTGAGACGTATTGCAATGTGTATAGTGAGTGGTACATGGTTGATTAAAGAGGGGTTGCGAAATAGAAAACAGTGGTCAACTAAATGCTATAAATCATCATGGGAATATAGTGAAGAGTAGTGCTCACCACAGGTTCTAGGCTGTGGCACATTTTCCTCATATAGATATAAATGATTTTAGACAAGACTTAAATGGCAAGGTTTTTAAGTTTCGCAGATTATACAAAGTGGCCACTCATTAGGGAATAGTGAAGGATGTATAAGATCAAAATGATCTTGATAAACTTCTTGCGTGGCAGATTAGTGGCAAATGAATTTTAAATGTAAAAAGTGTAAGGTTCTTACCTAGTTACCTCAAATAAAAGTTTAAACTACGATATGAATGGGGATTAGTTGAGTCTGTGGACAAGAAAAAAAGATTGTTCGGGATGTGATTAGGTTGGATTAAAAAGAAAAAAAACGTCATTTAAAAAAAAAAAAAACAAAGGCCAAAATTTTTATTTTTTAAATTAATTATTTTTCATATATATCAAGTCTTTTAGGGATCTTAGCATTAAAATACAGTAATACAATATGTTAAAGAGGTATAAATATAAGTAGAGTTTTGTACTACTTAATAAAGTTTTATTAGTGCTCTAAGGCATATAATTATTACATTTCCCATGATTTATTATCATTATTAATATTTTATTATTATTATAATATAAATATATATATATTATATAATATTTATATATTATATATATATATATATATATATATATATATATTATATATATAATATTATATATATAATATATAATATATATATATATATATATATATATTCTTCATCACCTTTTTTCTCCCCAAGACTGATGGTTAAGGTGCGTAACAACCACAGAAAGAAAGCAGTTCTAGAATAATATGAACAAAAGTCGAAAGAAAGCCCAGCCTTACCCCCCACCCCCTCCCTTACCATTAATTAGTAAGAATCGTCGCAGAGTCAGAAAAATCCACCCTATAGCTTCACAGGACTGCGACGGAACCCTCACTATGTAAATGGTAGTGTAAGGTTCATCTTGCGACCAGGTGGCCACAAACCAACCCCTCACAAACCCCGCCATTCTCTTATCTTATTATTCATTTTATTCTCGCCTCGGCCAAACTCACATTTCTTCCCTTCAGACATTCCTTTAGACTCAATCCACTTTTTCTTCGATCTCCCAGCCGTCGGTTTTCAACACACCACTATATATCTGCTTAAAAACCGACTATCATTCATCCTTTCCACTGACCAAACCATCTCAACATTACTTCATTTATTCTCTGCTTTACCCCTTTCTTCACAACCACACAAACTCTTAATATGTTCATTCCTCATTTTATCATTCTTCTCACACCTAGCATGCCCCTAAGATTGTCCATTGAACACATGAACTTTAGATCTATACCTTCTTTTCCAGACCAATAGTCTCACTACTATACATAACACAGGAAACAACATACCATCATGTAAGACCGCTAGCACAACTAAAGCCTTAGTCCCTACCATTCACCTACGATTTATTGCACCAGCCACCTTCCTCCATTCACAACTTTCCTACTAAACTCTGCATTCATCCGTTCCCTTCTCATCCAAACATATACCCTAAATATTTTAAATTCAGACACTTGTTCCAGCTGCTCACCACTAACATAACTTCACACTGAGGGACTTGTCCTCACTCACAACCATAACTCTCTTATCTACGTTTACGTTCAAACCCCTCCTTTTACAAACCTGCCAAATCTTCTCTACCATTCCTCTCAAACTCTTCAGATTCGCCACACAAAACCAAATCAGTCGCATATATAATAGGTAGGCACCCTCCACTCATCTCCATCATTCTAACACCATTTCCTGTCATGCCCCTTCAATTCTTTCATAATCCCATCCCTATACAATTGATAACAAGAAGGGACATAACACAACCTGCTCACTCCGCCTATTAATTACTAAACAATCACTTTTACACCATTTCATTCTTACAGCCACGCCTCACTATACATACATATTTGATTCATTCAGAAGCCTATCACCAAACACTATATATCACTAACACGTGCCATAGAGCTTCTTTATTAACCCTATCATACCCCTGTTGCAAATCCATAAACCTAAATACAATTATTTCTCCTCCTCCCTCATTTTCTCTATCATTTGCTTCATTGTAAAGATTGATCCACACATCCTCTACTACTCCTAACCCACCTTATTCTTCACCAATTCAGTCCTTCAGTCACTCGGCGCATTCTTTTGACCAAAACACCATCATATATCTTCCCTACAAACTCAATAAACTAAATACCCTATTATTTTTACATTTCCCTTTATCTCCCTTACCCTTATTATAAGGTACTATACTGCTCTCCTCCAATCCCTCGAAAACTATTACCCTCCATAAACGCTTATATTACACAACTTTCAAGATCAATTCAATCACCATTTCTCCTCCGTTCTTGATCATTTCACCAGTAATTTCATCTATCCTGCAGATTTACCAATCTTCAACTTCTCACTCTACCCATTTCTCCTCTTTGCTAATAACCTCATCCCAAAATACTTTCCTTTTGTACCATCAAAACCCACACACAGTCATTATCACCTTCTGCATTAACTGCCAATATATACAGATTTCAAAGTGTTTCGTTCCACAGCCACTCAAATCCATTCATCAGTTACTAAACACCATCCCTATCATTATTCTAAGCAGGTTCCCCTTATTCAATTCTAATTAACCAGTTTATATATCTCTGAAGATTCCTTTGCTGTTCCTAATTTAAAATTTTGTATTCTTCCAGAAGAGCTTCCTATTCCCTTGTAGTCCCCATTCATCCTCCTTCCAAACTGTTGATTTACCTCTTCTTTTCTCTTACTATGCATCTTTTAGCATTCCTTTTTCCTCCTTAATAATTCCAAGCATCTTTCTTTCTGAACTTCATCATTTGCTTTTTGTACATTCAACCACGCTTCTTTTTTACTTTTAAAACGCTTGAATCACCTCTTCATCACCACTCACTGTTATCATTCTTACTTCCTACTTTAGCAACACCCACATACGTCTTTTGCACTGCTAACAATTTGCTTCCCTTCATTGCTTCCAGATTTATTCAGTTCAATTGTTACATTCAACTGATTTACTTGGAGCTTCTTACATACTTATCCTTATTACCTTGTTCACTAAACTTCCTCTTAATTTTACCCACTCCTTCCGTATCACCTTCCTCTCCATCCAAGCCCCCCACTAACTTAATTTAAATAGAACACATAATGACCGATAATCCCATCCTAAACCCCTCACTGATTTAACAATCCAACACATATTCAGACATCTCCTTCACAACACTGTTATACTTATGATACTCTGTGTTTAAAAAAGTATTACTTACACACATACCTCCTCCCCTCACAGAAATCAAATCACCTTCCTACCATTCTCATTTTCTCCTGACAACCCCAAAACCACCTGTTATACAATCCTTTTTTTGATCATATATATATATATATTGAAAAAAAGATGCTGAAACAAATAGATATTTATATAATATATATATATATATATATATATATATATATATATATATATATATATATATATATATAATAATAATATATGTATATTATATATATATATATATATATATACTATAATATATATTTAACACTGTATTATATAAAATCTGTATTTAAGTCAATTTTTAGCCTAGAAGGTGAGGGGTATTGGTTATCTATATATTAAAACATCTTAATATAGCTACATAAAAAAGAGAGTAATTTTTATAAAAAAAAAAAAAATTGTTTAAAAAAAAAAACGTGTTGTTTAAAAAAAAAAATAAAAATTTTTTTTTTCAAATATACCTATATAATATATATATATATATATATATATATAAATATATATTATAAATATATATATAAATATATTATATATATATAAATACTATATATTATATATATAATATATATATATATATATATATATATATATATATATCATAATAATATAGGCTATATATATATATAATATATATATATATAATATATAAATATTATATATATATATATATTATATATTATATATATTAGATACACTGTAAATATAAAATCCGTGTATTAATAGTCAATTTTTAGGCCTAGAAGGGTATTGGTACTACTATATAATTTAAAACATCTTTAATAACATAAGAAAGATGGTAATTTTATAAAAAAAAAAACAAAGACAGTAAAAAAAACTAAATTTGTGTTTAAAAAAAAAAAATTTTTAAAGTTTTTTTTTACAACCCTATTATAATATATATATTAGATAGTACCGTTATATAATATATATATATATATATATATATTAATATATATATATATAATATATTAATATATATTATATAATATTTTATTTATGTTTCCAAATTTATTTAAATTATTTAATTTAATATCAATGGGAAATTTTTTATTTTTAATATATTCGAAATTTATATATAATTAAATTTATTCATGCAATTATTATATTATGTCTATAACAGGTATATGTGTTTATACAGTATTATATTATATATTATATATATAATAGTATATATATTATATATATATAATTATATATATATAATATATATATATATATATAATATATAATAAATATATATATATATATATATATATATATATATATATATATATATATATATATATAATGATATAATATATATATATATTAGGGATGTACCGATACCAGAAAAGAGCCCGACCATACCGATACCGATACTCTATTTTTTTTAGGCCTGATTACCGATACCGCATTACTTTATTAATATAATAAGATACCACAGTATAAGATAGAACATTTGTACACTGCTAGGCAACTTCAAGATTGCATTCCCTGTACAACAATACTAGTCATTTATATTTCATATTTGGTTGTGCCCCAAGTATATTTAATATTAAAATTAAAATAGTACCTTTAAGAATAATAATTGCAAATATAATATTAATAAACTTTTATGTTTTGTGTTTATTCAAAAAAATATTCCATTCCATTTTCAAGTAAGTATTAAAAGTTTTAGTACTAGCTTTTATGTTTTACATGATTACAATTTACAAGAGATTCTTATTAACTAGCTACATATAAAGAATAAAAGATAATGAAGGAGGAGACATCAATTAATCAGCCGAAAAGCTAAAATAAAAAAAACGCTATTACTCAAACATGACATAATTAAATACTTTAAGATAGATTTCATTCAATACTCCAAATTCAAAAATTTACAAATTGGATGCAAAAACATTAGCTTTCAACTAGTATCTGGCGAGAGACTTTCTTTTTTTGGGGTGTTACATTCCTACCTACACTATAAAAACGCTCTCTCTCGACTTGATGAAGGAGGTGCTGATAATATTTGCCTGCAAGCACATGATAAATAATGAAAAACCTGGCCATTTTCATTGCCACCGCATGAAGTATTTCTCTTCTGTAGGCCAGGCATCTTCATGTTTCATAGAGCTCATCTCCTCTTTCACAGGGACTGCAAATATTGAATTATCTTTCTCCTTGATGGACTGTCTCTTCCAGTTTTTACGATGAGGTTTCCTGGTGTGATTTCCTTTGAAGAGTGAATGAGATGTCAATGCAATTGTGGCCATGAACTTATGAAAGTCTAACATATCCAAATCCTCATCTTCAGTAGGTGTATTTGCTGGAAAGCCACCATCGTCACTATCAGTGCTGTTCGTTGCCAGGGGTGCAGATAAGGCGGCTTCCACTTCTCATCTCTTTTTTTTTTTTTTTTTTTTTTTTTTTTTGCTCAGCGAGACAAGCTCCTCGTTTATGCTATTTTAATGCATTCTAGAAGTTGTTCACCGTCGGAGTGCCATTCTTGTGGGGTTCAGCTAGCTTAAGGAATTTCCTTATTAGAACTTTTATTTATTTATTTTTTTTACAGTTGTCACGACCGCTCAACGGGCACAACCCTATTCAAGGAGTGGGTCTTGAACGCCTCAAAAATCCACTTAACGCAAATACGCAGGATGAGCACAGACGTAG
>JABUQX010104064.1:12500-38165 GCA_015478945.1 Trachelipus rathkii
GAGATTGGATGGGTTACTCATTGCGATAAATTTCATTATTTTCTGTGATTGGGGTCATTGATATGCCAAAATCTTTTGGGGAGAAACCTCTCCTTCAAAAACTCACTTAGTTTCACGGCTTGGATCGTACCGCTCTTTTGTGATTCCCCTGTTCTAGAAAATAACAAAGGACTTTCCCGTTGGTTTACTAATAAAGATTTTGGACTTCCAGAATATTCTCTTCAATGTATGATTTTCCATTATGTTCATGAAGTGCCGTATGTACTAAATATAAGATTAGTTGAAAGTTTATATAAAATATTTTTTTTTTACATATCTTTTTAGTTAAAGAAAGGGTGTACCGGAATTCCGGTCCTGCCGGAATTTCGGCCGGAATTTTTTTGTGATTCCGGCTAATTCCGGGTTCCGGCCGGAAACTGAAAATTCCAGTTCGGTACACCCCTAGCAAGCGCACGCAATGCCCCGCAATCGGCCCGATCAAATTGCCAGAAAAACCGCATAGGCAGGATGGAGATGTGGAGAGAAAGTAATTAAAATTAATATTATAAGGTTGTGGTCAGATTTTTACCGATAGGAGCGAAGTAGTGTAGTTTATAGTAGAGAGAAGGACTAGTGGTGAAACAGGTCAAGTGTGTTCGAGAATCGGTTGGACGATCCGGAATGTGGTAGGTTATTTAATCAGTGCTCCAGATCGTTGAGATTACTGAATGATTCGGCTTCCTCCAACTAAAATCAGTACGAGAGGAACCCCAACAATTCAGTTTTGTGTACATTGAAATCCCCTTAAATAGAGGACCTCAGTATTTGGTTGAGAAGATATAACAGTCTCGTGGAAAGTAGTAAGAGGTAATAAAAAAGGCATGAAAATCTGTTCTGTTAGAGAACAGTAGCAGAAGCATAAGAATATGTGAGTATTGAAGGAAAGAAAGGATTTTTAAGGCCAAGCATAAACATCGATTAGGAGATTCGAGATTTCTCGAGACATTGTTATAGGAATGTTTATATTTACATAGGCCCATACTCCACCCTTCAAACGGAAATTATAAAAATAAGTTATAGTTGATATATTAAACGAGTTGAAGGATGAATTCTTAGCCCTCTGGGTCTCAGACCAGAGCATAAAATAAGTTTAGAGTTAGAGAGGTAGTATTCATGGATGCAGAGTTAGAGTGCAAACCACTGATGTTTGGTAAATTCAAAAGAAAGCCACGCCTGTGCAAATCTGCTTACCGCAACACGCAATCAAAAATAATAATAATAAAAAAAAAAACAGACAGAAACAAATATACAAAAACCAAAGGAGAAAAGTCAGGATAAAATTGCTTGTACGCTAAAACCTAAATTTTAAAACGATAAAACCCTATTAACAGCAATTCTAAAATATGAAATAATCCAGAAAGTTTTTTAAAAACACTCACACGCTTTCTCACGAAATTGGCGTACAAAAAAAAATAAATAAGATACTATTGATCAACTAAAAAGTATGATAAATCTGTATAAATTATAATAATGGCTGTTCAAATAGGTAAATTTTACGCTAAAGCCAAGTTGGAGAAACGCTAAAAATCTAAGATAAAAAGGAAATCGAGGAAAAAAACAACAACTTGCTAGCTATCTATATCAAACTAGATTTATTATTTAAATCTAAAGTTTCTCATAATTTTTCACCCAAAAAGTAAGAGGTATCGGCTAAGTATCGGCCATTTTAACCGATAACGATACATCAAAAATGGCCGATACTAACAGATACCGATACTATCGGTACATCCCTAATATATATATTATAATATATAATACAAAGGTGTGTATAGATGTACATGTTAACATATATATATATTTTATCTACATAAAAATAGATTTTCAAAATATATTCATACAATATATATATATATATATATATATATAATATATATAATATGCCAATGCTGTGCATATATAATGGTGCAAATTATTGGTGTTAGTTAAACAATTTTTACAGATTTAAATTCCACTATAACATTATTATTGTCTTTTAAATACTTTTTAAATACAGTTTTTGAACATGAAAAAATTAATGAATGAGTGAAAATGTATTTATTATAAAGGCTGAGATTCAATATTTTTTTTTTTTTTTCTGGCCTGAACCTTCATTTAAGTAAATATATTTTTCTCTACCTATTCTATATCTTTATTTTAGATGCCAGAAACTCAAAAGAATAAAGCTACAATGGGCCATCTTGGCCTTTCTTCAAAGCCAGTTGCTAAATTACGTAGAGGTTAATCACACCAAAGGAGGAGGTGCTGTGGCAGGAGATGATTTGATGTTGCCAAAACTTGAGATGCTTAGGTAGAATAGCGGTTTGTAGGTGGCAGTTACTCATCAGGTAATATACTCTGATGGATCAGAATATAAATTCTGTTAACAATGGGTGAGAATGATGTACATCATTTTAGGAATGAAGCTATTGTTATAATGGAAATAATATTTTACTGTTGTTTTTTTTAGATTGTTTTTAAAAAAAATCTTTTTATGATATATAGTATATATATATATATATAATATATATATATATTATATATATAATATATATATATATATATAATATATATTTAATATATATTATAGTATATATATATTTGATATATATAATATATATATTATGTAATATATATATATATATATATATATATATATATATATTGGCCTAATGGGTATTCTTCCTGTGGTTCTTAAAGCTTGTACTTTTGAACTTGCTTCCTGCCTTGGTAAGCTATTTCATCTCTGTCTTTCCACTTCGACCTTCCCCTTTTGCTGGAAACATGCGCTCATTCAACGTATGCAGAAAAATGGGGACACCATCTAACAGCTATCTTCCTATTGCTTAAACCTCCATTTCTAAAGTTAGTGAATATATCCTCAACAACAGGGTTTGGAAAAATCTTAATTCTCCAATGTAGTCTCTGATGCCAGTATGGCTTCGTAAGAAATGCCCTACTGGCGATCTTCGTTCCCTTCTCTCTTATTCTTCATCCTCTGCTATTAGGCATTTCAGTGAATGTTTTTCTGTGGTGCTAGACATATTGAAAGCTTTAATTTCTAAGCTTCAATTTTATGGTAACTATCTTTCTCTCTAGTTTCCTTTCTGGTCGTTCTATTTCACATTGTATCATCTACTATCCATTCTCATGCTGATGACTCCACCCCTCATTGCTCCTTCCAATTTGGGGGTTGACCCACTCAACAGTAATTAATGCTTGCCAGGGTGGTGGTTTTGTGGGCAGTTGACCTCTGATCTTTTTCGTATTTCTAATTGGAGCATAAAAAGCATAATAATTTTTAATGCCTCAAAAGCACAGCTTCTTCATCTATCTACTCAACATAATCTTCCACACAACTATAATATCTTCTATGAAAACTCAACTCAAATCTTCCTCTGTTCTTAATATTCTTGGCATTACCTTTTCTCATGATCATAATTATAAGGCTCACATTGCTTCTCTTTGTAAACAAGCTTCAAAGAGATTGGGTGTTCTGAGGCACTTTCTTCTATATATTCCTGTATCGATTAAATCTTTAACAATGGCTGCAGAACTGGTAAATTTATTTGCCAGCCCCAATTCCAACTCTATCATTTTAAAATATGCGGCCCCTGCTCCAAACCCCCTTATTTAATAATAAAAAGAACATTTTGCCTTTGGCTCCAGCTCCACTCACAACTCCAGTGACCCCTGTCTATAACTGTAGCAGCTTCAGAGTTATTTACATTAATGTGTTTCGTGATCACCCCACTTTGCTTTACAACTTGGTGACTTGTAATATTGTTAGTAAAGGCATGAGATGTCGGAAAGTTGCCCAACAGAACCTTTTTCTTTGCAACACTTTTATTCCAGAATCAACAACTAATTTATGTAATTTACATTATATGTCAGAAAGTTGACCCTACATCCCCACATTGTGGGCCAGCTATGTGACAGGTAAAATATTGGTAAGGTATAATACTGGTAAGAAACACATGGGAAAAAGAAAATTTCAGGATGTAGCCCAACACAACTTTTATTTTTAGACATTCATTTTTTTTCTCAATTATTAAAGATTGACCTATCACAAAGTGACCCTGCAAATCTTATAATTTTTACAAACTTTATTATATCTTAAACATCATTTTACAACATATTGTAGGTAACATGGCAAATATTAGACAATCACGTTATCCATTTTAGTAAATTTGATACTCTATCAAGTTACACAATCAGCATTTCATGAAAAGGCACTCTACAGCAGCTATAATTGAGTTTCAAGACCTAAAACCAGCTGTTAGACGGCACTGTATATGTGTCATTTAATTGCAATTAGTTTTTGCCTAATTTTTTCAACGAATGTGGTATGAGATTAAAAATAAAATGTCACAAAGTGGTCCTCTCCTCCTACATTGTGTTAGTAAATCGCAAAAGAGTATCAAAATATTATTGGCAATAAACTGGGTACGAATTTATCATTTTTTTAAGTTCTTCTGAATGTGTAATAAAATATGTATTAGTTAGATAGATAGACTTTGAAATCCATATTAAACTATAATTTAATTTAGTACATACCAATGTTTATTTTTATAAAACCATTATATTTTTCAGGCTTTCCCTCTGTTGGTAAATCAACCTTACTAAGCAACTTAGCAGGAGTGTATTCTGAAGTTGCTGCTTACGAATTTACAACTTTAACAACTGTTCCTGGATGCATAAAATATAAAGGTGCAAAAATTCAGGTAGAATGAAATAATTTTCGTTCATCTTAAATTATTTTGAGATTAAAATGTTTTTTTTAATTGCCTTTTGGCTATTAGCACATTTCTTATAAATTAATTGAATTTTATTAGTTTTACATATTAGCATCTTGAAATATATTGAAGGAGAATTTTACTTATTTTTTTTTTCTGTGATAAGATTTGATAAATACCTAATTAATGACTTAGGTGATTAAAAGTTTTTGTTCATAATATTTATTTTTTGTAAGAAAATTTTTCTTTTTTTTTTTAAACATTTTTGAGCTCAAGGAAATAAAAATAATAGATTAGGAGGTATAAATTTTATTTATATTAAAAAAAGAATTTAAAGCCAGTTAAAATCATTCAGAGGAATCCTTCCCTAGATATCAGTTCACAATTATGGGCTTGTATTTGCTGAAATAAAAGAATTGTGAGCATTTTATAATTACTTTGCTCAACTTATAGAAATTATCTGCTGTACTATTAATGATATTGGGTCTAATATATATATAAATGATGAGGAATCCCTTATCCTCTTCATTCTGAGTTATAGTATCTTGTTTTATGGCAAAAATTGGTGCATTGATAACTTCCTTAATGAATTGGCATTTATACATACTAATTCTTAAAGTATAAAAAGTATCATGGAAAAATGCTGAAATTAAATTATATTTTTTCATAAGTGAAATTTTTGAAATTAACCAAAAATATTTCATTTTACATTTTAATGAAGCTATAATATTAATTTAAGGCCGAATGTAAATGAGAGAATCGTCATAAAGCTACAAACTTTAGTCCATTATTTTTAACTTTGAGTCCCTACTAAATTTCAGTTGTTAACTTCCAACTCTTACTGTGACTCGAGGCAAAATCCATTAACTTTCCAACCCTGACTCACTCTTTATATATAGTTGAAAAAAAAAATTATCTAAGCTAATTCAATAACAATAACTAGAACGACCTGACACTCAACTTATGAAAACAGAAACAGGGGAAAACCAACCAGTCAAAGACTTCAATCGGTTTAACAATTTCGAGTTAGACGCTACCGTATTTCGATCCTTCCAATATAAGTAACCCGCCGTGGTCACACCGTGTATACTAAACTAGAAGTAAAGAAAATCGATATACGTGTCTCAACAAACCTTGAAATGTTCATATAAAAAAAAAACCTGGGAGGGCAAATACCAACCAGCCTCCAAAATATTATACACCTTTTTAATTTTAATATCCTATAAAGAAAAATAAATCCTTGTAGTTAAAATCAACAAGAACAAGACAAAAAAACAAACAAACCACATGGCTTAAATAAAAAACAAAACAAAAACACAGCAGCATAGCAACAGGAAGAAAAGACATCAAGCAGTAATCCCACATCATTCCATGCCATGTAATACTGAAAACATAAAAGTAATCAATAACTTATTTCTCTATTCATAAAGCATAATTTTTTCAACTTCATTTGATTCAGTACTTTCTATTTTAGTGACGTAAAGATTTCTTCTCAATCTAGTACAATAACAGAACTAATTGGCAGATCATATTCATTGCAATGTTCAAGGTAGCCTTATCGAATGTGCAGCATTGACGTAAGCATTTGATGTCCATGAAGTTTTCCAGTCCTTTTTTATTAGTGTTCAAGCAATTCCATTGATGAAGTAATTGAACCATATTATAGTTATTTGTGCTTTAATATTTATATTTCATTTTCTAAGTTTGTGCTTTAATATTTATTCATTTTCTAATAACATTTGCCAGAATCTTTTATCTTCAACATTTCAGAATAATTTCAACACAAATACTCATAAATCCTCTGTTGAATTGTATTTGTTTACCAGTAATGTTCGTTGTAAGAATCAGAATTTAAAAGGACATTCTAAAATTAAACCACTTTGAAGTTCAAAAACCTCCCCCCTACCTCCCTCCCTGCCTTTATGGTTGTTTTTGATCTGAACAGGATTGTCTTTGGAAATTTTCTTACTCTCATATATGTCTTAATTCACATAATAGATGAAAGATTCATATTACTTATTGCTTGAGACTGACTTTCGTTGTAGGTTATTTGAGGTTTTAAATAGAGATAGAAAGAAATAGAAGGTGGATAAAACGTTTTGTATATTTGGATAGAGGATTGTTAGAGTGCTTATTAGTTTTTAAATTGTAACAGAAGATATAGGCCTAAGCTATTTTATATATATATATATATATATATATATATAATATATATATATATATATATATAATATATATATATATATATATAATATATATATATATATATATATATATATATATATATATTATATATATATATATAATATATATATATATACGTAATATATATAATATATTATATATTATATATATATATATATTATATATTTATAAATATATATATATATAATATATTATATATATTATATATATATTAGTATATATATATAATATATATAATATATTCATATATATAGCTATATATATTATCTATATATATATATATATATATATATATATATATATATATACATATTATTATATATATATATATCTATATATATATATATATATATATATATATATAATATATATATAGTTTTATACCGTTGGATTAAGACGTGTTATAAACACGAGAAGATATAAAGGAAAATAGAAAGACGATATCAGGGTAAAGTGAAGATAAGAAAAATTTTATGAAATAAAGTTCTCTACAAAAGATTTAACTTTTTGAAATTTTGAAAATTTTTTTTTTAAAATGAGAAAAAATAATTATTATTTTATGATTTTAAAAATGCATTGAAGATAAGATATAATAAGTGAATTTTTGTTGGATAAATATATATATTGTGAAGTGGCATAATTTCCATTATAAGTGCTTTTGGACTCTTAGATTGTATTGAGTTTTTTTTGCCTTATTTTACTTGAAGAAGAATATTCAAGGATCTAAAGGATCAAAGTGCAACTTAGTAAAAGTAACTGAGGTGATTCTAATATATAATTTAAATTGTTACTACAAATCATCATCAGGAAAGAAAATTTACTGAGGCTTTCTACTTTGTATTTACGTGAAAAAGATCTCCTCAATTCTTTAGAGTACAACTTATTATAATAATTCAAATAAAATTAAAATACTAGTGTTGCGAATCAACATCAGGATAGAATAAAATATCAAGCAAGGAAGAATTAAGTATATAAAAAGCAAAGGTACTCTGGAAGAGTATTCTTCAAGACAGAAAGAGTTGACATCAATGATCCTTCTGGATTTTTCCTAATAGGAATAGATTCGAAGCTGAGAAAAGAAGAGGAGTGCTTCAAATAGTAGGAGAATATACATCAAAGTAATTAATTTCGTAATCAACATAAGTGTTTACTTCTAGTTTTATCTAGAAATAGTGAATTAGTTAAGATTTTTGTTTTCAATTTTTTGGATTGTGGTTGTTTGAGCCGGGTTTGGAGCTTGAAGTATTGGGAAGTGCCTCAGGTTTGGGATCCCGGTAAGCGCAGCCGAATCAAGTGTGGGAATAGTGGAAAGTAGAGTGGTTGAATAAGAGTGTCAGGATAAAAGGGAGTAAGGGGGAGTAAAAGAGCTAGGATTGGTAAACAGAAGATTAGATTCGAGTGGGGTTGGTGGTGAATTTGGTGAGAGGGATTAAATGAGGCTTTGAAAAGGAAGAAGTGGGCTATAAATGTTCGAAGAAAAAGGTTGGATATGCTAGGGTTGAAACAGAAACAAAGCTGAAAGGATAGAAGGAAATGGGACATTGGAAAATTTAAGGGTATGATTTCGGGGGTGAACGAGAGAGAGAGGGCGAGGGAGGGGTGGGAATAGTCACAAGCATAGCCTTGTGGTGTAAGTCGAAATTGTGCAATTGAGTATGACTATAACGAGTGAATTAACTTAAAATTTTGGGGGGAAAATGGGGTTTTTATAATGCGGGGTAAACACCTTTTTTATATCTCTGTGTGAGGAGGGAGAGAAAGAATTTCCACAGCGTGTTTGAATGAATTTTGGGAAAGTTTCGGGGTAAATGATAAAATTTGTTTTTTAGGAGATTTGAATGCAGAAGTGGGAAGAGAGGAGATGGGGAGAATTATAGGTCATTTGGGGTAGGGGAAGGAATGATAATGGAGAAAGTCTGTTTGAATTGTGTGTGTTGATAGAAGAATGATAATTGGGAATACTTGGTTCAAGAAAAGTTGATAATCATAAGTATACATGGAAAGAGTGAGATAACGGGGGGGGAGGCGTTACTGGATAATGTGTGTATAAATAGAAAGGATAGGGGGCAGATTACTAGATGTTAATTGTATTCAGAGGGGCAGGTAGGGGTTTAATCTGATTCACTATTCTGGTGGTTGCTAGAATTAAGGGTAGGGGAGGGTAAACGTTACAGGGAAAGAGAAAATAAGAAAGGAAGAATAGAAGTCATAAAGGTGGAAAAATTAGATGAGGCAATGTGTAAGGGGCGGAGTTTTATGAGGGGTATGGAGGAATAAGTGGAGGGACGTGAGAGGGACGGAAATTAGGGAAATGGAGGAGAATCATTTTTATGAGATTTTAAAGAGACAATTTGTGAAGAGGCCAGAAGATATGTGGAGTAAAAAAGGTGGGAGCAAGTAGAAGGAAAGGAAGTAAATGGTGGAGTGAGGAGGTGAAAGAGTTGGTGAAAAAGAAAAAAGGTCTATGTGAAATGGTTGGGGGAATAGGAGAAGGGAAAGCTGGAAGGAATATAGAAGGGTTAGAGTGGCAGCAAAGAGGGCGGTGGAGAGGGCGAAGAGAAATGCAAAAAATGAATGGTGTAGAAAAGTGACAGAAAATTTGAAACGGGGAGCAAGATATTCTGGAAAGAAGGAAACGAAGAAAAAGGAAGAAGATGGAGGGGTTAGGGAGAGGGTTAAGGGAGAGGAAGGGGAATGGATAGGAGGGGAGGATAAGGTGAGGAAAGATGGGGGGAATATTTTAGAGGATTATTGAATGAAATGGTTGAGAAAGATGAGGAGGATTTACAAGAGGTGAGGATGGTGGGGAAGTGGGGCGGGAAGGGGATATGGAAATAACAAATGGAAGAAATTATTAGGGGTTTAAAACTAAAAGGAAAAAAAGGAAAGTCCACAGGTCTAGATGGTGTGAGTATGGAAATGTTACAGATGGGAGGCAGAGGGGTTGAGGAATGGCTGTATAGGTTATATAATTTTTGTTGGAGGAGGGGAGAGGTTCCACAGGATTGGGAGGATTGTTTTTTTGGTTCCCCTTTATAAAGGGAAAGGGGATAGAATGGGAGTGTGGGATTTATAGAGGTATTTTGTCTTTTGAGTGTGTAGGGAAAGTGTATCGGGAGAATAGCTATAATTGAGAGGGTGAGAAGATTTAACGGAGGAGCAGATTGGGGAAGAACAAGGAGGATTTAGGGTGGGAAGGGGGTGTGTGTGGATCAAGTATTCACGATGAAGATGCTTGTGGAGAAAGGTAAAGAAAGGAAAGGGAAAGTGTACGGGTGTTTTCTTGATCTGGAGAAAGCATATGATAGAGTGAAGAGGGGGGGAATTATGGAAGGTGCTGGAGGAATTTGGAGTAGGGGATAAATTAGTTAAAGGTATTAGGGCCTTTTATAGGAATAGCAGAATGTGGGTGAGAGTATTAGGGGGGGAGAGTGAGATGTTTGGGGTAAAGAGAGGGTTAAGATAGGGATGTGTAATGTCACCGTGGCTTTTCAATTTATTTATGGAGAGTGTCTGCAGAGGAATGATGAGGGAGGGGAGAGGGGTGGAATTGATGGATAGGGGTGATAGTTTGGAAGTGAACATGATACTATTTGCGGATGATTACTGCTTAGTGGCGAAGAATAAAAGGGCTGTAGTATTTGGTGAAGGAGTTTTTGAGAGGGTGTGTGGACAAAAAGGTCTTAGGATAAACCCAGAAAAGAGTAAAGTGTTAGTGTTTGAAGAGGATGAAACAGATGAGGGGGGGAGGAGTTAGAGATTAGAGTAAGGAGGTGTAGTATTAGAAGAAGTAAGGTTTTCAGATATTTAGGGTATGGATTTGGGTAAGGAAGGAGGGATGAAGGAAGAGATAGATCACAGAGTAGGAGAAGGAATGAGAAAGCATTGAGTGGTCTGAGGGAATTATGGAAAGGGGGGGATTTATCAGATAAAATTTAAGATAAGTATGTTTGAAAAAAATGTGTTCCAGCGGTAACTATATGGGTGTGAAACATGGGGGTTTAATCTAGGCCCAAGAAGAAGCTGGAAGTGATTTGAAGATGAAAAGGGTTTGAGAGGCGGTATGTGTGGGTTTAGCCAAAAGAGAGAGGATTAAAGGAATAGGGTGATAAGAGAGTAGATGTGATTGGAAAATGGTTTGGGTGAGAGGAGCGGAGAAGGGAATGTTTAGATGGTATGGACATCTGGAGAGAATGGAGGAACAAAGGGTGGTTAGGAGAGTTTGGGAGGCGGAGGGATAGGAAGAAGGAGAAGGGGAGCCGAGAAGAAGGTGGATGATGGAAATAAAGGAAATGCTTGGAAGAGAGAAGGGGATGAGGGTGGAGGAATGGTATGGGTGATGACAGGGCTCTTGGGAACAGGGGTAACTTTTGCGATTTTTAATGAAAAAAATAAAGAGCGGCTAATAAAGGTGAGATTTCTTTTTTACAGTGTTTGTATATAATAATAATAATAATAATAATAATAATAATAATAATAATAATAATAATAATAATAATATATATATATATAATATATATATATATATATATATATTATATATATAATATATATATATATATATATATATATATATATATATATATAATATATATATATATATATATATATATATAATATATATATATATATATATATTATATATATATAATATATATATATTATATATATATTATATATATATATATATATATAGTTTGTTCCATATTTTACGTATATTACAAATTCGGAAATGCATTTTTATGGTGTTTTTATTGTAATAGACCTCTGCATAAGTGGAAGGGTCACTAGCTCCTTCCCACCTACTTCCCCATCTTCCCAAAGTTGTTTCACTTAGGGATAGATAAACAGTTGCCTTCCCTACCAGGATTCTAACTGAAACTATTTAAAAGTTGTTTTACCATTCATATTTTGGCTCTTCATATCACTTGAAATTTTGACTGTTGATTGTAACGGACCTTCAGCTTTAACCAATCTCAGTCAAAATCCATACACCTTATTTGACTCTTAAGAAAATCTTTTTACACTACAGCCCTGTATTGTATTATATCGTATTGTATTAATTTATTTAATATTTATTTATTTATTAATTTATTTATTTATTTATAGCTTTTAGATCTTCCTGGTATCATTGAAGGAGCCAAAGATGGCAAGGGACGTGGTAAGCAAGTCATCGCAGTTGCCAGAACTTGTTCCCTTATTTTCATTGTTTTAGATGTGTTGAAACCTCTCGGGCATAAAAAACTCATCGAACATGAGCTTGAAGGCTTTGGAATGAGGCTAAACAAAGTAAGAAAACTTAATGATGATGATTTTCCATAATTTACCAAATAACGCCATAGTTGTCAGACATATTTTATATTGTAAGTATTATTTCAATTTCAGGAACCTCCTCAGATTACTTTCCGAAGAAAAGAAAAAGGTGGTGTCAATCTTCAGGTTGTTGTACCTCAGACTGAACTTGATCTTGATTTAGTAAAGGTGGATAATATTTATTTGGGTAATTTTTGTTAATCTTTATAGCAATAATAAATATAGTATCTTAGATAACGAGATATAAGTGAGAAACATATGAGTACAAATATATTAAAGGTAATATAAGGACTATATTAGTACTTATTGATATGATCTATCATGGATTATATTCTTATTGAGTATTGTTGTAGGCTGTATAAGAAGAATGATATAGAACGCAATATTTAGACGCTAGTTTTACTTCGTGGTTGAATTGTATAAGACAAGAAATAGTAGCATATAATACGTATTGTATGAACCTGTTTAAAATGTTACAATTTACAAGAGAATTCTTTATAACTGATTTAAATAATATAAGAAATTCAAAAATAAATGAATAGAAGATGAGAACAAACATCAGCTGAAATAGATAAAATTATAAAAAACGCTTATTTATAATACATGACAATAATAATATTACTCCTTTAAGATAAAGAAATATATATATATATCAATACTCAAATTCAAAATTCACAAATTTGTGATGCAAAAAACATTAAGCTTTCACTAGTAACTGGCGGAGAGACCGTTTTACCTTTTTGGAGAGGTGTTTTAAATTCCACTACCTATCACTATAAAATGCGCATCGCTCTCTAGACGATGAAAGGATGGTCTGATAAATATTGCCTGCAAGCACTGGATAATAATGAAAACCTTGCCATTTCATGCCACCCATACCTCATATTCTCTTCACTGTAGTGCAGCATCTCCATGTTTCGTAGAGCCTCATCTCTCTTTCACAGATTGCAAATATGAATTATCTTTGCTCCTTGATGACTGTGTCTCTTCAGTTTTTTACGGATGAGGGTTCCTCTAGGTTGTGATTCACTTTGAAAGGTGATATAGATGTCAATATGCAATTTCGGCCATGAACTTATCAAAGTCTAACCTAATCCAAATCCATCATTCTTTAGTAAGGTTTTAATTTGCTGAAAAAGCCATAACCATCTAATGAAATGAAGTTCAGAACCGAAAAATAAAATTGGGGCCATTGAACCAGAGTTGAATCTTTTTTATTTATTTTTTTTTTTATGTCAAACATGACAAGCTCTATACGATTAAGTGAGTTTCCAGATGATCTAATCTAAGAAGTGGTTCTAGATTGGAGCGGAGTTTGTAAAATTCTTGTGGAGGGTTTCACTGACTAAGCTTATAAGAAATTCTTTATATTAGAACTTTTTATATTATTATTTTTTTTTTAACATGAGGAATAATCTAACTATATAATAATAATAATAATTATAATATATGACTGAATATAATTTTTTAGATTCCGAGAGGGCCTAATTTATATTATACATACAAAAGTTGACATTAACTGAGTCCAGAAATACTAAGCGTTCTAGTCATTCTAATGGAGGAAGGTTCGTTAACTTAATATTCGACCTCAAATAAACTTCATCTCAACACAACATTAGCAACTACAGATGTGAATCAGAATAGCCAATAGAGACTATAAAGTTGAAGTGGTAGTATCTAAAATTCGGTAGATAAAACATCAAGAGATGGAAGAATATTCTCAAATTTGAAAACAGATAATTGAGATGGATTGCGTCATAATGGAAAAGAGAGAGTTGAGGTATAAGCTGGGTAGTATTAAGAGATATAAAGCAGAATCAGTATGGAGTTCGCAGTCATGACTATCTCTGCGGAGACTAGCAGCGGTTTCACTGAGTGCTACCGGCTCACCGTGCTATAATGACCGTGTATAGAGCTTGAGCACAGACTATTATTTATTACAAGCGAATACTCCGTCTACCGGCCGCGAGACATGAATGATTCTACGCTTTACACGTACTCTCTCATCAATGTAATGAGATTATAATAGTACCTATATCTGTTCGTAAAGTATGAGTATTAATTTGAAAAAAAAGTTCAAAAACTATGCAATTTTCTCCAAGTCGTTTAAAGTAGATAAGGTTATATAGATACAAGAGAATTAGAAGACATTTATTTATATGAAAAATGAAATTGTAAGTTAAACTCTATATAAGAAACTAGTATAAGATACGTATCAAAGAGTGGAGTTAAGAATCACAACGAGTATATTAGTTTAAGTTACCTTTTATTTGATTAAAGAGTATATGATTATAATGATTTAAGAGTACATATCATTTAAACTATAAAGATACATAACAGTAATAGGTAACATGAGTGGTAAATTTAAAAATTATAGATTCACAAAGTTAAAAAGAGTTACTTTGATTTTTAGAACTCCAACAAATCAGGCGCTGATGGGTTGAATGACCAACAGACCCATCCAGAAATATTAAAAGCTTGGTATATATATCATATAATTTATAAGAGTAAGCACGGCAACTAGAAAGACGGGTTTGATATCTTGCCAAAGTCTAAGTAGGAGACTACACCCGCTTGAAACCACACTGTGTGTGATATAAATACTATAGAAGTGCGCTTCAGACCTGATGGATGACATGGTACAGTATACACGAACACTTATATACTTAAGACCGTTAGTCTACTGACATATATATTTACCGCGTGAGCGCGATACAAGTTATCACATGACAAATGTGAGCTTGTCATTTATCATTTTATTATGTTTTCCTAAATTTATGTCTCTGTAAGGTAATCTGTGTGATAATTGAATGATTAAGTTTTATGTCTTAAAGTCTATTGATTATGAATATCTAATTATGAGGTAATTATTATATCGTTCATAGTCGCAGATTTAATACTGTTACATAACGTATTATCTTTTCATTTCTCTCAGAGAGAGTGGACCACTAGCTGTTACATCCCTGAGTATAGTGATCGTGAGATCTACTATGGACATCTGAGTGAGTGGAGAGAATTTTTATGCATATTATTTATTAGCGTATATTCTACACACTTGTGGTAACATTTCCTCTGGACCTGAGTGTTTATATCCGTTGCAGCATTGGAGTCACTTATATAGTATTAAGCGTATTAGCACAATGCTTCGGAGAGAGTCGTACATATTTTTATACCTTAGGCGAGTACAGCAGCTTGCGAGGACAGCGACAGAGGCTATTATGTCGGTATAACATACCGCACACACGTGAGGTCAGAGTATTATCCTAGTACGTGATAATTATTGATATGTTTAAAGGCACTGTAACTTGTATCATACGTTTAGAGTCCTTTCGATATATATATATATTAATAAAATAAGACTAGGACATAAAGCACATTTTCACGTTTAAGGTAGGATGAAAACACACACACGCTCTACACTATAATCTTTTGTATTTTGAAAAATGTTTAGACACACATATGTGTATGGTTTCTGCTTTTTACTTTCTATGAATCAGAGAGTCTTCACTCTAGGTGTATATGATCATCAAATATAACTACTTGATAACACGTCTAATACCACACGTCATCGTTACTTATCTCCAAGCATCGTCATACCCCATAATATCTGAGTAATTAAGCCACTGATGTCAAGTAGCGAGGTTGGATTGTGTATATATCACGTGTGTGACTATACTATTATGGCGCTATACTTTCTTACTATTACTACATATCCTTATTGCTTCTGTGTGCATATATAACTTCAAGACGGCTTACCTCATACTAATACTACACCTCCTTTATATTTAATATATCTAAATCCTTTTTCAGATCAGATTTTTTATATATTACCTCGTGCCCGGCAACAACCATTTGCCTTATTTATAATCAAGGTATACTAATAATGCCTGTTAGTATATCCCGTCTATGATATTATGCGTAAGCCCTAGTACTTAGCTCGTCCCTCTATAGGCATATATACTACACCGCACTAGTACATTGTCTGCCTTACTACATATATATACGGGGTTTCGCGTACGGTACTATATTACTACTACCGTACCTACTCCACAACAAGAATGTATATACAGGCTCGTGTAGTTCTGTGAGGCGTTTCAGCCGCAGAAAATCGAGAATGGTAAGGATAGTGAGTGACTCTTCTGGTGCAGGCCGCGAGAGCACACATGTGCTGTAAATGTAATTTCAGCGTGCTAAACCACAAGAGTAGTCTCATAATGTTATTAGCCACAGAGTTGCGTGTAACGCGCTTAGTAGCATGCGCTCATCCGCCGCGAAGTGAAAAGTACATGATTGATTGTTCTGTGCTTATGTGTAGGACGAAGGGATTGTTCGTAAGTTATTATAGGTCATTGGTGTTAATATTAACACTGTAGCGGGGTGTAGAATGAAGTGAGTCACCATACTTCACTACTTGCATCTCTACTCGTTACAACATACACAGGCTATAGTAGGCTGAACTTGCGTTGGCGAGAGGAGTGACTCTACGCGGCCACGTACACGTCTGATAACCATTAAGCACGTCGAGGCCCAAAGTCCTTTCACGTGCAAAATGGTAACTAGGAGTGATACAGTATGTCTATAGCTCCACGCTCCTCGCAGAGTAAAATCATTCTGCTCTCGGCACTCTCTTGAAATGTTGAATACCTCGAGTTGACATACTGAGATAAAATCTGCGATTTATGCAACATGAAGGAATTCAACTTATTACCACGACGCTGCACAAAGGACAGCAATGCGTGGCGCTGTGCTCAAACGGTAGGCCATATGTAAGAAGTTAATATACAGTCGAATTGGTCGCGATCAGGTACGGAAGTGTGTCAGCATCGTCGCACAAGTCGGTTAAAAGCTAAAACAAGGCACAGCACCGTTTGTTGAATGCTACTGGAAACTAGCTGCAATCGCCATGACCGTTCTTCATTAATATAGATGTCTTGTTAATCTCACTACTAGCTAGGAGTGGACAGGAAAGGAATGCCAGGACTGCATCCACACGTAAGGAGTATACAGAGGTACACATGATTCATCTATGAGGAGCGTAGGATTTATTATTAGGCCGAGGGCGCCGCCGAGTCTACAGATGCAGGCAGACCGCGCAAGCCTTACGGTTGGAAGCTCTGCTGGCGAAGGACGCGCGATTAAGGTTCTAGACGCATAGAATCTAAGTCTTGCAACTGCTGCGCTTAGAACTCAGAACTAGTTGTCTGAGACTAGGTGTTTTTTCTGTAACTGTATGAGACCCACTGGATGTGCAGTGGCGGAGATTGTGGCGGAACAGTAACACTTTAGAATAATTCTGTCATACTACTTGGCGGTAATCCGATCGCAGGAGGTGATCAACGACTGTGTGTGGGTACTGTGATGAGTACAGACCAGAATGCAGAATCGGTATTTTCTCGTAGAGATTGAGAGTTCATTGAGTCACAGAGAGAGGAGACGAAATGGTAGACGTGAAGTAAGAGTGTGAAGAACTGGTAAAACCCCTGGCTTCGCCCAGGTATCATCTCCCGGATGAACACTCTCACTGAAGTGAATGATACCAATAACGAATTGATTTGGATCTTGAATGTTGGTTGTAATAAGCGTTTTCATGAGAGGTTATAGTTTTCGAGAGTGTTGATTTCGGAGGACAGCCAGCACTATTGTAATCAGTCATCCCTTATACATAAGGTGTAGGGGAGATAAGAGTGAACTGTAGTATAAAATTAAGGGTATCTTACTAGTATCTACTTTTTATTGAGCTGATTGTTATCGTAAAGATAGGTGTATTTTTTTTGTGTTTTTACCTTGGCCATTGCGCTGCTTTTTTCACACAAACGGATCGGGGCAAATAAACAAAAAAATTTCCATAAATAAGGTATTAAGGGAAAATTACACATCATATGCATATAAAGATATATAAATTGACATTATGATATTGGACAAGTAAATCCGAGCCTGGAGCCCCATACTGCCTAAAGCACAGAATTCCCTTCAGGTGGTACGTATTTCTCGTCGTTAAGGACGATCGCGCCGATGGATGTTCGTAGGACTGATGTGCGGCTGTAAGTACATTGATCTAGGACGGCTGTTTGAGAGAGTAATGTGAGAGGTGATGTCTGGATCCATATATCTGTTTTAAAAACAAAGATTATTTTGAAAAGTGTGCTCCGAGATATCTGTTGAGGAAAGAAATCGAGAAGATGTTAGAGATTGGATGAGGAAAATAAATTGGTCATTTTGATTTATAAAGTGGAGGTTTGCAGACAATCTAGTGGGGTATGATAGGGTTATTATATGATAGGGAATGGTTCTAGGCTATGCAGCTTAGTGATTGCATATATGTGCGTTTTGGTGATCCAGCTTAAGGAAGTAGGCAATCAAAAGTATGTTAATGGACGGACTAGCTGAGGCGTGAAGTAAAGAGAATAATCGAGTTGTCAAACAAGTGCTGAGGTTTAGTAATCACAGCGGACCGTGCAGCAGGGTTGTCGTTAATGTGCCTTTGATTATTGCAATTTGTATAGTTGCGATTGGGGTTATGAACCAGAATTTTGAAGGTGGTCCCGCCGTGACAACGAACATTGGTGTTAGTTTACCACTGATGACTCATAATGTAGTGGAGAGTGCCCAACCTACCTTATATTCACGCGATCGATTTTTGGTTTCTCGTGCGAGGAGTCTGAAGAGTTTTATGAAGAGGATTAGGTAGATGAGCCCATTTGGGCAGGCACGTGTAGTATGGAGAGCAGAAGTGGTTATATGAGTATAACGTATAACACAATTGGGCTCCTGCCCTTAGATAAGAAAGCGACGTCCTTACTTGACTAGTGGTGGTAATCCTATATATATTAGATGGTGAGTCAGCTGGAACGTATTGAGTGTCTTAAATTAGTTCTAGTGATGACATCTGGCCCCGAATGCTGTGTGATCATTTTGAGTACGACGGCAACTGGTATGATGCATTGTATTTGTGAGGTAGTAAAGATTGTGAATCGTTGGCTTAGGAAGGTTCCTTGCATGGGTAGCATCATAATCTCAGATCGCTTATGGTTTTAGTTTGTTTGTTTTTTTTTGAGAACAAAAGACACAAACGTGTTTGTCGTCAATAAACTAGGTACGAATGTTTAACTTTATCTTTGGTGGATTATCATTTATTAAATTATCACTGCTGACACCGGGGGACTCTGTTTGTTATGTATCATGTTTAATTATGGATGTGTTCATATATAGCCAGCGTCAGTATCTTAATTACCACTATCTATTTTGGGCTCGGTGATCTCTTCGAATAGTTTGCGACTGAAGTTCAATTGTTATCTGATTATTTTCATAATTGATATCCATATTCAGGGTGTGTTATATCTATTAGTGGTGATGTATTTAGAGACCATGTTTCCGGTGATGAGCTTTATTATGTGGCGCGCAGTGTATAAGTTACCTAGGTTATACATTGGATGTTTATGTATTTTTGTAGTATTACATAGCGTTCATTACCATTTGTTGCATAGTAGTATTCAGAATTGAGTACTTTTTATACAGTGAGGTATAGTTAGTCTACATCATACTAATTATTGGGTCTAAATATCTTATCTATCATTTAATTGTTATTACTATAGTGTCATACAAAAAGATGGTATACTCAGGTGGGTTTTGGCGTGTCTCAGGAGAAATGAGATTACCGGTAGAGTGGCATCGAATATTTTCCTGAATCTGAGCGGGAGAGACTACTGTAGTGTGGGAAGTTAATGCGAGCTGTATCACTTATGTCAAGATGCAATCTTTTTCGTGTAGAAGTCATTTTTTCGTGTCTTCTTTGCGGTGTCGTTCCTGCTGCACTCTTCCTTGGCCTTTCACTCACACTTAAGTGCTTTTCTTAATTTTGTAGGCAATTAGGGAACGGCCTCCATTTCTAGTCACGTACTCACCTACTTGGCTGTTCACCATCACACTTCACCGTTTACGTGATATTTCCAACCCCCTTCACATTTTCTTGGCCCTTCACACGCTTCTCTCCGCACTTCTGTAACCCGACTGTCTCTTTCTACTCCATATTCTATCTTGCTGCCCCAAGAGTAATTCCATAGAGTAATGACAATCCTACACCTTATGCCACCTATACCTCTATTCTCTTCTTCCCACCGATTTGGTGCATAAGTAGAGATCAGGTAATCCCGATACTGCTTGAAGAGCATAATATTATTGTATTATGTATTTGTACGATCGAGTAAGCATGCTTTGAAGGCGCTATTGTATTGGGTGTTGAGAACTCAGATTGGGGCCGTTCTTTGATTAATGTGTGAATCTATATCCGGAGGATCGACTCTATTATCCTGGGTTTAAGTGTAATGATTATACATGTCTAGTAGGAGCTAGGCGACCGTGGTGAGGAGGATATGTTTGGATCCTTACCGTGCAATGTAAGTCTGGCTGTAATTATTAACCGACAGTTTTGAGAATTGTTAGCCTGAACCTAAGCGTAATCAGATTGTCTGGAGATAAGTATTGTAAGCACACGCAAGTCTTTACATACGCACACGTACATTCACATTGGACTCAGTGAACATGTTGAACCTGGAAGCTAGAGACTTCGGCGAGAGGTCCTTAATACGAACGCGCAAGAAATAAATGAGTGTTCAAATGTGATTGTCGTCTTCATGTTTATTCGTTCAATAGCGAGTGAGGGCCATGTGGGTGTAACCGTGTTATGTCTCCTTGATTATTCACAATTCTCTAGTATAGCCTGCTATGGTGATTTTGTACTGAATAGGAACCTCTCGAAGGTTCGGTCTTGGGCACCGTTGCACGCGCAATATGGTTGTCTTATGCCATGGAACACGAGACTGAGTGGACGAAATGTGCCATACGCGTATTAGTTATATCCTTCACGGGATTGATTTTGGCTTTGTCGCGGTCTGACGATATTATGAAGAGTTTTTCGAGAGGAATTGGTTAGAGACGAATTTTTGGCCAGGGCTCGGTCGTCACAGAAGACGCAGGGGTTCGAAAGCTCACATACGAGATATAGAGTTAGCGTTAATGAGCCTGTTGCAGTTTGAGAAGAGGAACTACAGTCACTCAGCTGTGTTTATGTTATCGTCTATGCAAATGGTGAGTTTCCACAGCTGGAACAATAGTGTCTGCGTTTAAATATCTTAGTTATAACTCTGTCATGTCTTGGCTGACTGAATACCAACGGGAAACGTCGCATGATTATTTGCACTGAGCCTTTTTAGTTAGCAGGCAATTAGTTCGTGATGCGAGGTGAAGCTTTGCTTGTTGCCTTAACATGGTACGTGGTAGAATGTAAAGGGACTCACGGAGTCTCTAGCAGTGCGCTTGAGGTCTTTACATGGCAGTCATGTGTGACTACTGTAGAGTTACACCTATGTCATATTTTCTGTGTTTCAGGCTTGGAACAGACTAGCCTGGTGCGTAGCATAAGAATACGCTGACGTAGATCTCAAACTTTCAATGCTGCTTAAGCTCAGGTGGTTACACAGTATATCGACGGTCGGCCACATGCCTTTAGGGGCCTGTGAGAACATGAATGATAAAAGTAGTTATCACAGAATTTGACATCATATAGAGCAGCTGCTGTCGCGTTTGTGACAGAAGGCGGTAAACGCTGAAGAGACATATTCACATAAAGTCATGAGCTATAGTCTGTCTCACTGATCTATGCGTCTTGGCAATAGTTGGTGCGACAAGGATCGTGATCAGTCCGCCTTATTTTTATATAGAGACTTCTTATATCGTCTTGGCACGGGTGTATTGAAACACGATGCGGGTCTGTGACGCATCGGCCAAGAATACAATTCTCTTGCATATTGATGTCAGACTACGAACCTCGACTATGTTCTGTAAGGAGAGACTAATCGCGTTGAGATTTGTGCAGAGGCGAGAAATGTCATCAGGTGCTTATAACATAAGGAAGACGAACCTTGGCCGCGAGGGTTTTTGTGAGGGGGTATGGTTGTGCCCCACGCACTGGGTCAAGGATGAACCTTTACAACTGACGATTCTACCCTGTGAAAGTGAGTTCCGTCATCAGTCCCAGTGAAAGATATAGGTTGTTGCGATTTGTCTGATTTCCTGGTTGAGCGACCGAATCCATACTAATAATATTTCGGAAGCAGATGGTGCGCGTGGTCCATCTTTGTGGATGTAGTGGACGAGGAAGATAAGTATGTGGCGCTGGGTCTTTCTTTTCCGACTTAATGTCAGTATTCTTTTTCTAGCTTTATTTTCTTTTTTTCTTTTATGATAGCTGTTTACGAATATCACCTCTACTCTACTTTTCTGCGGAAATACAAAGTAGCTAGTAATAGAATATATAGTACTACTTTTTATATATCATAATTATATACCTATATATCATATTAACATTTGAATTATTATATAATTTTATCCTTTTTGAGTAGTCTGGTAGATATTTTAAAAATATATACTCTCTATATATATACACACTGCCTTTAGCATAACTTTTTTTTTTTTCTTCGCTCATTAGGGAGGTTATAACTTATAGGTAACAGAGTTTTAATAACTTTACATTAATTAATTTCTACTGGTGGTACTTATATCGGGAGTAAATACATGCATTTTCTTATAATTTCAGAATTATTTGAAGAGTGTATGTAATTAAGGAGCTTTACATCACTCTAGGATTGCACTAATAAGACTCTCTATATAAGTTACTAATATACTATCGCCTCACTTTTTAACCTAGCTTGTTTGCATACACCTCGTTTTGTAACATATTGGGTATTCTACGTGGTATTCTTACAGTGTCTAAGATACGGCCTGAACAGACTCATGATCATATTAATTAGAATAAAATAAGTTAATTTAAAAAAAAAACAAAAAATTTTTGGCCTTTCGTTCTTTTTGTTTTAAAGAAAAACGTGTTTTTTTTAATAAAAAAACGACTGCAACTAAAGTCGGTGTAGCTCCACTATAATCTATACTAATATAATCTATACTGATTCATGCTATTATCAAGACAGTTCATAGTTATACTCGGTTCAGGGTGAGTTATACTACGGTTATCGTCTATTAGGTATATATATTCGACTAATCGTTGGGTAACATTAATTTACTTGTATTATAGTATCATTAACCTATATATTTATTACTTGTATGTGATTATTCATCGTATTACTACTTACCGCTCTTCTGCCTTTTTATTTCGTTCTATTAACCTCCTCAACGTTCTTTTATATCTTCTCCAAATTTTATTGTATTTATTTTTCTTAATGTTCTTTTCCTTACGTGAATCTATATTTTAAAAATTCTAAAAATAACTGTATCCACCAATTAAGTATAGTTTATTGTTGAATTTTAAGTGATTTTAAATATTAAAATACAAACATAAATATATGTTATATACTGTTATACATAATATAATACTTATATCTATATTACGTCGGTACTATCGACGGTATAAGTGAGCTATGTGATATCATATGCGTTATAGGATTAGAGTTATACGTACTTACCAGTGCTTACTTTTTGTACCTTGTGAGGGTCTGTTTATCAGTGTATGCGGTAGTATAATATTCATACACTTTATATCATATTGGGGTCCTTACTCCCGTTTATATCACCATATCGTTGTATTGAGCCTCTACTCGGGGCTGGCTAATATTATCTCCATTATTATTTATGTACTGACACTCATTACCTACATGCCAATCCACCCAAATACTTTACTATCACTTCATATACCCGTTTTTATACTTAGTACCTATGGTCATGCACTTTTGTTGTTAAGTTGTAAAGTATGTTGGTTCTTCTACTTTTCTCAGTAGTAGTGAGCCTTCCTTCTCTCTGCATTAGTAGTTAGCTTTCCTTTTTGTAGTAGCAGTTAGTTATTCTTGTTTTAGTAGCAGTGGTTCTTGTGCTATTAGCAATCAGCTAATATTTTCTTGCACTCTATATACAATACGTTTTTTACTTCTTATATTATAACATCACTCATAAATAGCCCTCACACTTGAACATCCCCACTCATTTAAGATTGCATATGTACTTAGCTGTTATCTTGTTTTATACTTTTTTTTTAGTATTCATACTGACTTATTATCGAATATCTACAACCTTATTCGAAAATTTTCTTTTGACGAAACATTCTACAATATTTACTTAGTTTCAATAATTACGTCCTCCACTATGTCATGTGACAGGAGAGAGTGAAAGTAAAATAAGTTCGTATATGTTTGCATCTGCTATTTTGCGTAATCTCTTTTACCTCAGTTCATTTTCATAAATCAATGCTTCTTTGATATTATGACATGAATCACTGATTCTAGGGACATTCTCATTTTCGCCAGTCTTGTGTTGGATAACAAGATCGATATCTTGTGGACTTGTAGAACTATTTTCTTCATGAGTTAGGCTAAACACGCATTTCTCTGCATCGCTATTAATAATACCATTAAAATTGGATGTGCAGGTATGAGTATCTCTCTTTCTACGCCTAATCCAGCTTAGTAATGGAGACCATTCATTCAGGATATAGAGCTCTTTTCTTTCTCGGCCACCATGTCATATTCTACTGAGATATATTTATTAGAGTTATGTCAAGTTACTAACCTATTATTTTCGAGTTTCTATTCATAATGCTGTGTCTTCAACATCTGGCAGAAATATTTTATCCAACAGTATGTTATTGATAATAGTTATTTATATTCACTATAATTCATCTCGATATTGTTCAACTTTTGTGTCTACGTTTTGTTTATTACTTTTTTTCTTTACTTGATTTGATCAGTTCCACTTGGTATGATTGTATCTGAATTGTCGGCTTCTTATTTTCATTTATTCTTTTCACTGTACTTGATTTTATTCTATAGTAGCAAACTGATCATACTAAGGCACTTAAATTTAAGAAAATTGAAATGTTTGCTTCCTTCTTTATCACATAGCTTGCCTCTAGTTTTATTTTCAAGAAATTCTTACATGTGAAATCTAGTATTTGAGACTAATCATATTTGAATCATCATTTTTTTTGTTCATCTCAGTAATCTGACTTATATGTAATATTCTTTACTTTTATCTTATTCATAATAAATTTTTTTTTATCACTTTCTTTACTCTTCTTTGAGCATAAATTTTTATTTATTTCTGCATACAAATACATATCATAAGTGAGCTAAGATTTGTAATTGGTGGATTGGGTAGCCAGTACTGTTGCAATATCCAATAAAGGTCTTTTTCTCTTAATAGAGGTATCACGAAATGAAAACGTTACAGGGATAATACGAGAATTAATAGAAGTTCAATCTTTTTAGTATGTTTGGTACAAGTCCGCAATCTATATGCCTAATGAAATGCCAAGCCTTTTTTAAGCCATTTCTAAATATTTTGGCAATTACTTAACTGCAGGTATATACAAAATGATAAATCCTAATCCATCCCATCC
>JABUQX010104065.1:2500-25253 GCA_015478945.1 Trachelipus rathkii
GCACCTGAATCATATACTGTACATACAATGGTCAGAGGAAAAGTTTAGAAGGAGAGTTCACTTTAGCAGAAGGCAAGGCAGAGAGGGTGAGATGGAAAGAAACAAGAGGAGAAGAAAATGATAAAGCGATGTTAAAGTTGACATTCATAGGATGGTTCCAAAAAGTGTGATAGAAAGAAGATCCAGAATGATTATTGCATTTTCTGCGGAGAAAAAGAGTTTTTAGTGCAGCGGAGAATATATTTTGCATTATTCCGGAACGAATATAATAATATGTATGAGTTTTGTAGTTGAAGACGACTGTAGTTCCTTGCAGCGTCCCAGCGACAGATAACAAGACGTGAAACAGAGTTAAATCAAAGATTGTGACTTTTAGTTAAAGGAAAATAAAATTCATTGTACGACTCTATACCGAAATGAATCCACATATGTTATGCCCTCTGTATACTCCCATATACCCCCTCCACCGAAGACGAAGTTATGGCAATAAAAATCAAAGAAACATACCAGCAATTCAGACCTTAGTAGTGCAAAAACGACAAAAATGTTTCATGGAATAAAAGTCTGGGAATTATTCCAGACTGAAACTTAGGGAATAAAAACAGGAAGCAGTGATAAGACTTTGGTTCTTAGGAGTCCAGAGGTGGTAAGAGTTCATTGGTAGAAGAAGAAGTCTGGAAATTAAGAAGAGTTATAATATCCTGGATTTGTTTCAAAGATGATCTTGGATTCCGGTAGGGAGACAAACCAGTTTTTAAGGTTATTATCGATAGATATCATGTATACGCTATAAATATATATACGAGTATATATATATATATATATATATCATATATTGATAATATATATTATAGTATATACTATACTACTATATATATATGAATATATATATACTATATAATATATATATATAGTATATATTAGTATACTATATATATATACATAGATATATCATATATATAAGTATATATATCTATATATACGTATATATATATATATATATATATTATATTATTGATATTACTATATATATATATATATTAGTATATATATATTATAATTTATATATATATACTAATATATATATAATATATTATACTATAATATTATAATATATATATACTATCATTAATATATATATATATATTATATAAATATATTATATTATATATAGATATTACTTATATATATTATATATGTTAATATATATATATATATATATATATATATATATAATACTATATATATATATATATATATATATATATATATACTTATATTATAATATACATATAATATTATATATATATTAATATATATATATATATAATATACTTATATATATATATATATATATACTATATATATATAGATATATATATATACTATATATACTTATAATACTTATATATAATATAATATATATTTATATAATATTATATATATATATAATATATATTATAGTATATACTATATATATATATTATATATATATATATATATAGTATATATATATTAATATAAATATATATATATAATATATTATATATATATCATCATATATATATTATAATCAATATATATATATATATAATATATATATATAATAATATATATATATATATATACATATACTATATTAATATATATATATTATATATATAATCTAATATATATTATAGGGTTGGAAAAAAACATGTTTTTTTTAAATAAACCCAAATTAAACCAATGGGTTTTTTGTTTTTGTTTTGAGTTTTTTATGCTATTTTGATGGTTTTAATGTAGTTTTAATTGGTTTAAATAGATTTTTAAAGGCAAAGAAATCACCTACTGGGAGCCTGTTTTTACCATGTGCACTACATATTTTAAAATCCTTAATAAAATTCCTTTAGGATTCTTAATATTTCAAATTTGTCTACCCGTAAAGTAACGCTGAAAGAACAATCATAATATATTTTTTGTTTTTACATACACTTAAAGTAAAAAAAAGAGAGTATACTTATAATATATAAACTCTACCTGAAAAAACAGGTTTTTTACTTTATTATCTTTAACCCCCCAAAAAAAATTATTATATTTGCTAATGCACCAAAAAATATAATTAATGGCCAATTGCGATAGTGCGACAATTGTCACTTTATATTTGCAATCTCTTAGAAGGTGACAGATAATTATGACGCCAAAGAAATCCATTTTGTGAACCATGCACATCTCAACATCCTCCCCCTCCCATATGAGACCTCTATTGTATATGTTTTTAAATGTGCAATCAATAGGTAAGTGAATAAAAACCGAAGAGCTTGAAAAAAAATATATGTTTTAAAATGTTAATTTTGGTATTATAAAAAGTATTTGTATATAAACACATATATTATATACATAAATTTATCTATATAAAATTCATCTATGTATATAATGAAATAATATTACATGCATATTATAATATTCATATATATAATATATATACTATATTATATTATATAATATTATATTTTTTCTTTTTATTATTGCAATGTGGAATGGGTGAACCAAAAAATACATGGTTTTTATTAATAACTTTTATGAAAAAAACTAATCTTCAATTAGGATTCACATTTCGCTAGAAAAAGTTTTTTTATTTGTGGGTCAGCGACTTGAAACTATCTTTTACGAATTGAAATATTGAGTAAATCTTTCAGCATGCGGTGATAACCGAAATCATTAATCACTATATTTTTAAATATTTATGTTCATTATTTTTTTAACTGGTTTTTAAAACCAACGATTGGTTTTTTTAGCGCTGTATTAAACCAATGGCTTTACAAACAGTGGTTTTCTCAAAGATGGGCATAACGCTCTCCTTGTAGGACGCTGGTAGTGCCAGAGGGTGGGCGGGTAAGGGGACTAGGAAAAATGGGGGGTGTTGAAGTTATTTAGTAATTTTAGTTCAAATTATTTTATACTTATATTTTATAATATATATATATATTATTAATATATATATTATATAAATATATATATATATTATTATATATATATTATATAATTATACATATATTATATATATATATATGTATATCTATATATACACTATTATACATATAATATTTGTCATATAATATTATATATTATATTATTTTAATATTAATTTATATTATTATATATATATATATAATATATATATTATATTATAATATATATTAATATATATTATAATATTATATTATAATAATTATATATATATTAATTATTATTAATATATTAATTAATTGTAATTTTGTTAGTATAATAGTAGCTAAATACAAGCACAAAATTAAATTATTATTTTATTATGACTTCTTATATAATTATATATATAATATATAATATTATATATATTATATACTATATAATTTATTAATATATATCTTATATATAATATATATTAATTAAATAATATATTAAATATTATATATTAATTATATATTAATATAATAATATATATAAATATATATATATATATATATATATAATATATATATATTAATTAATATAATATTATTAATATTATATACTATATATTAATTAATAAATATTAACATATATATATATTAATATAATTAATTATATATTATATAATAAATAAACATATATATATATATATTATTATATTTATTATATATATTAATATTAATTTTTTCAATATTACTTAATATATTATTATATATAATATATATATATACATTAATTATATTATATTATTTAATATATTATAAATTAAAAATAAAATATATGCAATAATTACATGAATATTTAAAAGTATAAAAAAATGTTTAAAATATTGTGGCAATATCTAATCAAAATTATACTTACTTTCTAAAATCACACCCCCCTTATATTATTTTTATACTAGGATCCTTACCGCCCCCTCTTAAGGCTTCACTAAGTCATATCTAAAGGGACTGTTTATATACTTTATATGCCCATACTTATATGAATGAGTGGTCTTTTAAGTTTTGGTAAAGTAAAAAAAAATTGGGGGGCGCTGAATAAAATAATTTCTAGTTTCGAAATAGTTTGGAACGCGTAGATGGCGAAATAGTTTGAGAGTCTAACTTGTGATAATTTTACACACAATGGCATTATAAACACAAATATATTGTTAAGCTATCCCTCTACAATATATAATCACTACATTAAAAAAATATAGCATTAAATATTTAAAAAATATATTTTCTTGAAATGAGTTTTTTTTTATTTTAAATGATAAATTTTTTAGTATCTCATCATATTTCAATTCGAAGAGTAGCTGAAAGGCAATAAACGGGCCAATGCGAATTTTTAATTATTATTATATTATTAGTGAGAATATAATATAATATATTAATTAATATCATGATATATATAATATATATATATATATTAATTATATATATATATAGTACATATACTATATATATATATATAATATTATAATATTATTATTATATAAATATTTATATATATATATATTATATATTAAATATATATTCATTATATTATAATATATATATATATATATATATAATATATATATATAATATTAATATATATATATATATATATATATATATATATATATATATATTAATAAAATAATATATATATATATTATTAAATATATATATATATTATATTATAATATATATATATATTTATATATATTAATTTTATGTATTAAAAATTATTTTATAACTCATGTTTTAAAATATCAATGTGTGTATCATTATGTAGTTTCAGTTATAAGCTCTATTTAGGAATTACCAATATCTTTTTACTCTTTACTCAATATTGATGCCACATATTTATTCATAAAACCAGCTATTATAATAATTATAAGGACCTCATATAATAATTAGTGTAGAGTGATTGAGGATCTTGTGGAGAATAATATTAGGTGGTACCTATGGTAGCCTAGTCAAAGTGCGGTAATATATTATATTAGTTACTTTGCTGCGCTTAATATTCATTTATGCATTATGTTCAATCTACTTTATTATTAATTAATTAATTATTATTATGTACCTTATTGGATAAGAGTATTTAAAAATTAAAGTGAATATATATGTCGTTCATTATATCGCCTAATTATTGGTAGCCTTTATTATTTATTATAACTATTATAATATTATATATATTTATTTTTAGGGTGCATATTGACAAATAATAAATAAATACATCTTTTTATTTGGGGGTAAAATAAAGTACAAGTAAAAACCCTATTTATTTTATTCAGTAGAGTTTGATTATATATCATATATTAATACTCTTACTTTTTTATTTTATCTTATAAGTATTATGTCATAAATCTCACAAAATTAATATAATTATCTATTTATATAATATATTATCAGTTATTATCAGATTTAATAGAAGAAAATTTTGAATATTGAAAGATAATCTATAATGAAAATTGCTAATTTGTAGACATAGTGAATATTCTCATAGAAATAGTCGGTTGATGAACCTGTAATATATGTCTACAATGTAGTGCGCTAATAAATCAAATCTAGACTCCACGATGTCCATAGTGCATTTTTTTTCATTGCTCCTGCTTTCTATAAATCAGATCAAGATTCCTTTTAGAAATTTTTCCATCACATTACACCAAATTCTCGCACACCTCAGATATAAAAATCATTGTTACCCATTCTTATATGTTGTAATTACTCACATCTTTCAAATCATTATAACACATATCTTACACCGTCATATTATAATTTAAATTTATTTCATCACTTTAAATAACATTACGAATTGTTCATACTCACATATAACCCGACATTCCGATGTGGGGTGTTTTCCTGCATAATTCTGTTTGTTATGGATTATAAAAAATTAAACTTCGTAACTCACAATGTTATCTTTGTCCAATATCTTTGCCCATCTTTTGACTTCGGAGGTTTCAAACCTTGGTCCATCGAACTTCCGTTCGAGGTCCAAACTGCATTCTCCCAGATCTAATCTTAAAATAACAACAGATTAAGGTTCAAAAAAGCGCAAATCTTCTTTTTTGGGACTCTTCCTTCTCTCTCTCTTCTCTCTCCTCTCCTCTCTCTCTCTCTCTCTCGTCTCTCTTCTCTCGTCTCTCTCTCTTCTCGTCTCTCTCTCTCTCTCTCTCTCCTTCTCTTCCTCTCTCTCTCTCTCTCTCTTCTCTCTAAAAGTCAACATTGGAATTCTATTCCCTTCTTTGGATATAAGCCTTTGAACTCTTATATTTATCCGAATTCAAGCAATGTAGCAACCCATCAAACTCTTACATTTAAACTATAAAAGATCGATTGCTACATGCCTTTTTTTTTTGAATAGAGGAAAAAGACTCTTTGTATCCCCTGAGCTGCTCTAAATCTCTAACACTTCTCCTTCTATCAGTTTCTTTATAATCCCAAAAACAGTGTACACTCTCTTGTTTAGTTGCTTAGTATTTTATTAGACTTCTTCTGCTTTTTTATCATCTTTTCCGCTGCGTATTATGAATTGTATAATTGCTACTCTTAATATATTTATATTATATTATATCTTTATATAATTATTATTTAATTTTATTACTTATTTAATATTTAGATTCAATATTTATTTATCTTTTAATAAATAATTTTTCTTATATTATATATATTATTACTATATTATATATTATTCTATTATTATTATTATACTCTTATTATTTATGTAACAATCACACGGATGCAAATATCTATATTATATAGAATTTTTTACTATATTATTATATATTATATATATCTATATATAATTACTTTACTTTTCCCTCACCCCTCACATCGCTCCTACTGCAGCAAGCGGGCAATCATTCGTCCAGCTTACTTCGCATCTCCAACACCGATCGCGCTCAGAGATCCGATTACTTTTTCAGTCCATTGTAGAATTTTGTTTCTTTACTGCCTCTATGGCTATTGACATTCTATTTTGTAAATCGTTGGGTTTCTTCTTATCGGGTTTTATAGAAATGTTCATTTTGGAATAGAATTGGAACGGGGGGTTGTGGGGTTCAATCAAATATTGTATTCGTTGCTTGAAGGGAGGGAGTAAGGGGGGGGTTGCCCAGAGAATGATTAGCTCCGTTGGGTCGAAGCTTATTTTCTTAACTCGAGTTTGGTTGTCTCAAGTTTATGTCTTCAACATATTGGATTGGTTTCTGGTAGACGTGCTTTGGAGTACGGTATTTGGTCTTTGGGTATTCGTTGAAGATAGTTTCTGGGATATTATATAATATCATTATTATATATATATATTATAATATTATTTAATATTTATTATTATATAATTATATATATTTTATAATATTATTATATTATATATATATATTATATATATATATAATATAATATATAATACTTATAATTAATATATAATTTACTATTATATACTTTATATTATATATATATATATATATATTACTATATATAACTCATATTATATATTTATATATTAATTAATATATAATAATATATATTATATATTAATATATTTTTAATTAATATATATAATATATAACTTTAATTAATGACTATATAAAATTTAACCATACTATGGATATTTAACTTCAGGATACAAGATATATTTTATTTGGGCCCACTAGATTAACTATATTCATCTATCTCTTAGATCTATATTTTCCTATACACGCTTTTAATCCCACTTCATGCTATCATCCTCGGCCCGTTTAATCCTCTTTTGATTATACATTCTCAGTTGCTGGTCCTGATTTCCTAGACTTATTCTTCCGAATTCTTTATTGATATGTATATTGAACTTTACTTTGTAATTATGCTTGATTAAAGATTCATAAATATGTTTCCATCTTATGGTGAATATCGCTGAACTTCACTCATACCATCGTATATTCAATGAGAGGTAGAGATGATGAATATACTATCTAATAGCGGATGACATTACCATTATGTAGGTATATTCATAGTGATAACTAATAAGGTGTCCCTTGAACACTTTTCTTCCTTTATTACCGTACCATACTTCTTAATGCAATTTTAACCGCTTCTGATTTACCTTATTTATTTATGTACGACTTGGGCAACTAGCTGCATCAGAGGATCCTGATGTACTTACCCTAATAAACTCATACTTTAATTATAAATCGTTCGGCATAAAATACAATACTATCATTATATTATCGACATGACATACTAAAACTCTACTATTTTTTCTCATAATACGCAACAGTACAATAATAATAATATATATAGATTATGATTATTTACCATGTGGCACGTCAAGTTATAGGGCGAGGGTGGTGAGTGGATTATATAGCGATCCTAAGTGGAATTTGAATACATTATATATAGTAGGTTTATATCCCAGTGATTAATAATCGAATATATACTAACTGATATTAGCTGACAGGTAATAATGAATATATAATAATAATAATTAATAAATGATAAAGTAATTAATAATTATTAATAATAAAGTTTAACACATCTGTGTAGTGCTCCCGTGTGGCTGAAAATGCCGAAGCGAACTCAGACTTGGTCAGATTTCCATACTCTTAACTTAATGATGACTGTTAATCGGTTGTAAGCAGTAGTAGTAGTAATAGTAGTAGTAGTAGTAGTAGTAGTAGTAGTAGTAGTAGTAGTAGTAGTAGTAGTAGTAGTAGTTTATTACACGATATGTAAAGACGTCATTGGAATAAAAATAAAAATAAAAGTCAATAAAAATAAAAGTCAATAATAATAATAATAATAATAATAATAATAATAATAATAATAATAATAATAATAATAATAATAATAATAATAATAATAATAATAATAATAATAATAATAATAATAATAATAATAATAGCGTGAGTTAGAAAAACTTAAAGTGCTAATATACTAAGTCATTAATTTATATATGACATTTCACCACTAATAGTCATCATTCGGGAAACGTCACCCGTAGCTCTCAAGGTGTGAGTGTGTGTGTGTATGTGTGTGTGCGTGTGCGTGTGCGTGTGCGTATGCGTGTGTGTGTTTGTGTTCACAGACGCACGGACGCAGCCAAGCAACAACAACAACAACAACAACAACAACAACAAGAGAAACTACCAAAACAAAGAGCAAACAATGATGAAAACAAAAAGGGGAGAGGCTTAGTGACGTCAGAGAAATATTGATCGCTGATTGGTAACCCTACCATTTCTGATTATCACTACTAGAGTATTATCCTAAAATTTTTATTTTGGACTACTTCAAGCTTCTTAATGTCAGTCTCTGACACTGTGAGAGCCCAGGCCCGAGATGCGTAGTTTAAAGAGAGACGAAGATATTGTCTGTATACTTTTGAATTTGTTTCTTTATGTTGTCCAAATTTAGTTCCTGTAATTTATTTGTGGCTTTGGATGTGATGTTGTTTATGTCATATGTTAGTCGAATATCAATCCTAAAATGGTTGGTTGTCTATTAAGTGGGAGACTATTATTTAAAAGATGAATTGTTTGATGTTTATGTGATTCTCTTTTATTTGATGTGAATAATGCAATTGAGGATTTTTGGGGTGAGGCTGACATTCTATTATCTGTCAGCCACCATTCCAGTTGTCCTATATAATGTTGAGGTTCTATGCGTGCTGTATTTATGGAGGGGTGTTGAGCGGTAATGGTAAGATCATCGGCATAACTATTAATTTTTATATAAGTGGAGGCGGGATTGGAAGATCGTGCATAAAAAGATTAAAGAGTGAAGGTGAGAGGATGACTCCTAGGGGGACGCCATTATATAGTTTTTATGTACGGGAGGAGTGGCGTCCTTACATAATTTAGCTGTATGTCCTGATATGAAGTTTGCTACTATTTTTTTTGTCTTTAATGGACATTCTAGTATTTAATATTTTATTTATTAATATATGTCGGGGACTGCATCGAATACCTTGTTAATGTCTATTGCGATTAGAATGGTGCGAGAGGGGGGGGAGAGTTTTGGTTAAAGCCATTCAGAATATGTTGTATTAAATCAGTTAGGGGAATGGTTGTGGAATGTTTCTGTCGAAATCCATGTTGTTCACTAAATAGAGGAATATAAGGTAGGATTCAATTGAGTATTAATTTTTCCAGTTCTTAGGCTCCTGTGAAGAACAGTGAAATTGGTCTATATAGGTTTAGTATAGGAATTATATGGGCTTGTTTCCAGAAGGGGAGAGAGTGTTAGTTTGTCATTCTTTGTTAAATAACTGGGTGAGGGCTTCGATAGCCTTGGTTCCCAAGTGTTTGAGGTGTATATTAGATATTTGGTCTGGGCCTACTGCTTGTGAATTTTTTAATTTTTTAATTATGTTGAGTACTTTAAGGGGGTGAATGGGATCGTCTTGATTTTTAAAATGTTTTTAAGTCGTTTAAGTATTATATATATATATTAATAAATATATATATATATATATATATATAATATATTATATATTATATATTATAATATATAATTATGATATATATATATATATATATATAATATATATATATATTATGATATATACATGTATGTGTGTGTGCGTGTGTGCGTGGGCTCGTATGTGTGTGTGTGCTTTATTAAGAACAGTATATCACTTAATGATTATAACGTTATTATCAAAAAATATTCATGTATTTTTCTGGTGAATATTTTTGTACGTAAATGTTATCATTTTTATTCAGGTCAAGAAATAAGAGCTGACTTGCATTCCAAGAACGAACGCCTCTGTACCAATATTACTTCTTAATCAAAATGTTTGTCGCTTTGTGCAGAATCAGTTCATGATTATGGATTGACGAATAAAATTTTGAACTGTCGATTTTTATGGCGTGTATATTAAAAGTTTTACCATTTTCGGTTAAACATTCCCACCCGAGGGTGTCTAGCCTTATACTTCATTAAACAGAACAAAAAATATTTACTCAGTCAAAAAATAAAATTTTCCTACATTGTACAATTCTAATTACAAAATATAATGATTTATTTTATTTTTATTTTTATCTGAAAAGGGCTTTTGGGAGGACGATTACATCTGATGAATCCATAATACACCATTATTATCAAACATTTGTGAAAGTTATTCTGTTTTTGTTTTTTGATTTCTTTTTCGATTTATTAATTGTTACATGAGAAATTTCAATAAAACTGCGAAAGAGCTTAAGAAAGCGCTCATTTTCAAGAGATGTTTGAGTGGTAAAGCAAATAAGAAAGCTGATAGTCACTGGCGGCTTTACAATATGGACTGCGGGGTTGCAGTCCCCTAAAATAATAGGACTTGCTTTATGTTTGGAATTCATCTAACATTAACATACTAAATTTAAAGTTTACGTTATGCCCATCATATTAATGCCAGTAAGAAATTCAATTAGAACGGAACAAATAAGTTACGAACAGGACTGTATCCTCGCAGTCCAAATAACATTCAACAATATTATCACAAGAAAAGACTAGCAAAGTAAATGAAATGCAACGGGCATTGCAAGAATTTACTTAAGGGCTGCATATAATACAGACCTAGAAACGGAGGAGGATTAAGAGAAACTGAAATTTGTTTAATTCAATTTGGGTTTTGGAAGTATTTTCTTTAAAAATAAATCATTTTGTATATATATATTTTTTGAAATTTATTTCATGATAAAGATTTTTCATATTACTATTAAATAGTTGAAATTGCTTTTATTATTTAAGGATTATGATTCTCTCTCTTCTCTCTCTCTTCTCTCCTCTCTCTCTCTCTCTCTCTCTTCTCTCTCCTCTCTTCTCTTCTCTCTCTCTCTCTCCTCTCTCTCTCTCTCTCTCACTCTCTTCTCTCTCATCCATTATAAAAGAAACAAAGATTATATGATTATGTAAATAAAATAGAATTCAAAGTTATGAATATATATATCAAGTTTTCTTCCGGCATTAAGTTGCTAATTATATTATTTTTTCCAACTAGTTATTATTCTATACGATCCGTTGACAATTTATTCATTATTAGACATAGATGATTGAAGGATTGTAACGGAATCATATAATCATAAATCATAATATATAATATATATATATTTATATATATATATATATATATTATATATATATATATACTATATATATATAATATATATATATATATACTATTATATATTATATATATATATATATATAATATATATATACTTATATACTATATATATATCATATATATATATATATTATATAATATTTATAGAATAAATATTGCCGTCGTGGATACCACCATTTCGATACGAAGAATAGAGGTATCGGTCTGAAAACTTGGGAATATAAGCTATATAATGTGTATAAAACTGATCAACAGGCGATTTGGTGACCGTAGGTCCCCCTAAGGGGGTGCTGCCCCCGAGAGTGGACGCCGATATTTGGTTTACTCTCTTTTTGCGGGATCTGAGCGACCGAATTACCTAAATCGAGAGTTAGTTCTGAGCGTGATGACGTAATTCGTGCAGACGAGATTATGTCAGCGCCGAGAGCGCGCACCGCCCTTATGCAGATAGTTGACATGCCATTATTATTTTATTATTATTACATCGAAGAATTGATTCCCGAAAGGGGATAACTTCTGAGTTGTTTTTTAAACCCTTTCGAGCCTGTTTCAGCGACTCCGAGTCCGCACTGCACGGCACTGCACCGTTCCGCACCGCCGCACCGCACCTCTGGCTCCGACATATCAGTCTATATTAAGTTAAGAGGTTATCGTATCAGCTAAAATTTGGGGTGAGATGGGAGGCTTTAACCTCAGTGCTATACGAAAGTTACGTCCCAATGGGTTTTCTCCCAGAAGCGGGGGGCCCCACCCCCCCTTTAAAAATCGAAGTGCTCGTAATTGTGCTGAAATTTGTGAAGGATTTCAGAGTTGAGTTCTAGAAATATATTGATATTGAATCTGTGATGGTGGCTCCGGCCCTGTGAGCTCACTTGCGGTGCCGAGTTTAAAAACAGTCGTATAACAACAATGTTGATGTGCTTATATATGTTATTGGATCTGTAGATTTCGAGAATAATGGTTTCAGAACCATCAAGAAACAAATAAATCATAAATAATAAATAAATAAATAAATTCTTATTCTTTTTTGTTTATAACTTCAAATTACGTTTTTACATACCCTAAAGCAGTAAATTCAGTAAATCAAGCCACCCAACCTGCATATCTGTCCATTTGTGATCCATATCTATTTATAAATATATTGATCTATTGATCTATTGATTTAAGGTTAAATTTTACAAATTCAGTTTACATACCCAAGCAGTAATCAGTAAATTCAAACCCCCATTACCACCTACCCCTGTCCCATCATGAATCTATTGATCTATTGATCTATTGATCTATGATTAAGGTCAAATTTTTACATAAAATTTGTCATGTTTTCATTACCCTAAATCAGTTAAATTCAGTAAATCAAACCCCATCCACGTACCCTCCTGACCAGTATTGATCTATTGATTCTATTGATCTAGTTGATCTATTATTAAGGTTCAATTTTTACAAAATTGTTCATGTATTTAACATACCCTAAATTCAGTAAATCAGTAAATCAAACCACCATGCACCCACCCTCCCGGACCAGTTGTGATCTATTGATTCTATTGATTAAGGTCAAATTTTACTAAAATGTCTGTTTACATACCCTTAAATCCAGTAATCAGTAAAATCAAACTACCCTCACCCACCCTCCTGACCAGTTTGTGATCTAATGATCTATTAAATCTATTGATCTATTGATCTTTGATCTATTAATCTATTCAAATTTTTACTAAAATGTAACGTTTTACATAACCCTAAATCAGTAAATCAGTAAATCAAACTACCATCCCTCCTCCTCCTTTCATTCTTGATCTATTGCATCTATGATTCAAGTTCACATTTCGATTAATCATTTTGGATAACATAACATAAAATCAAGTTCTTGTATACAAAGATCACTCAATATATGTTGACGTAACAAGTTTTCACATTAATAAAGCACTTACTTAGCACCGATCTGAACTATGATTATAATACACAACGACAAACCGACATGCTTACAAAAGTTCCACACTTAACACAGTAAAGTAACTAACATAGCATACAAGACGTAACCTTATTTTCAACTTTTGTCAAGCATATCTCTACATAACAATGTTAATTTATATTACATGTAATATTTAACTAAAATTATCACAACATTGTGTTAATTATTATACTTGATTCACGATATACTTCTAATCGGATAAGTTTCCACATCAATTAAAGGCTAACATGACGTAACATGAACTAGAAAATAATGTACCCAAAGACTAAAACCAACACCACTTCACACGAATAAACTTACATTTAACAAGTTCCAACTTAACATCCAGTAAAGTAACTTAACACTGCATGTGCAAAACGTAACCATCTACTTTTCCAAGGATATCACCATATTAACGTTAACTTACACTGACAACGCAACATTTAGCCATATAATTTATTCATAACTCATTGGTTATATTATCATACTGATCAACGAATATACTCTAACGTAACAAGGTTTCAACATCAATTAAATCTAACATGATGTAACATGAAATTAAGAAAATAATCTGTAATATTTAACAAAAAATTTAACCTAACCATTCATAATACTTTAATGGGAAAACAAACACCGTAAAGTTTTAACTCTTGTAAAGATAAACTATGAACATAACATACTTAACACACAACAACCAGACGAATAACAGCTTCATTAACAACTTAGTCAATAAAGCGAACTTACGAGTGGAAGTAAACAAGTTTTGGTTTTGGCATCCTTGTTGATATTAAAACCACTTATAAAATATATAAAAACATATAAAATACAGAAATTTATGTTTATTTAAATATATTAATTCATCTATCAGAGAACATAGGATTCAATTTGGGTAAGTTCTATATATATCTCTAAAATTCAACACCCTTTGAAAGGATGTAACTATAAATGCCTTCAGCAGCACTGTGGTGATTCATTTGAGGGAGGTAAATTGAATAAGAAACATAATTGTGTACAAAGAGAAGAAAATTCATCCACACAGATAAAGACTGAGCCAGAAAACAAGATTAGACCTCGATGACACATGTTTCTTTATTTGGTAAAATATCATAGATTACACATGTGCTATAAGATTAAGTCCTTCAATATGTCAAACTATCGTTTAAGATGCGATGGAATTCGTTTTTTATTTTAAGCAATGCTGTAATATTTTCAGAGGTTCGGAACTGTGAAAACCTATACACGTATGTAACAAGAGGACCCTCTCGGCTTTACCAGTATTTCACAACAGCCAAGACAATATAATAATCGTCACACGATGTAGAACACTAACGTTATTCATAATAGAACCTCCACGTATCTTTCCAGTTAGATATTTCACTCCTAGTCGATATATCAGATGACACACATTTATCCTATCCATCCTGCTGCAATATTGATGATCTTGATGAACTCTTCAACAAATGAAATAAAGCGTCTATTATTTGAACCTCTGAGATGGAATACAAGCAATACGAGTACCATCCGGTTGCGATTACAATTATAAAATGACACATCGTTGGAATAAACGAAGCTCCTCGTGAAAATATCAACACAGGTTTTAGAGATGCGAGGAGATGCCATCATACCAACACAGCGAAAAATGTCCTACTGACCGGAAATCGTATGCGTAACAACGATCCTTAAGTGTAAATGAAGATTCTTTTTTCAACCATCAGAAGAAGAACAAGAAATACGACGCTACGAACGAATCATATCAAACTCAAAGGGTATATATTCTGGTTAGACAACAACAAACAAAACACAACAACAACAAACAACAACAACAACAACAACACAAACAACAACAATAACAATTACACAAAATAAGTTCTTTATTTAATAACCGTCGAATTGCTAATAAAACAGTGTTTTCACATTTAATAAAGCTAACATAGCAGACCAGAACTAAGATAATATTGTACATGACAAAAGCCTGAACCACTTACGCACGAAAAACTATCAACATTAACAAACTCCTGCGCTTAACAACAGTAAAGTAACTACCACTGCATACAAAACGTAACCTATTCACACTTTTTCGAAGGCATATCTCTAACATATCAAATGTTAATTTAACATTAACATCGTAATATATAACAAAAATTTAGCATAAGCATGTCTAAGGTATCATACTGACAAACAAATATATTGCTAATGTAAACAATTTTTTACATCAACTCGTAATATTAACAAAAAATTCTCATAACCTTGTCTAATTAATTTGTAAAGCTTTTTGGAAACATAAGAAAGTTTTTAAATCAAACATAACATTAAAGAAAAAAATATTCTGGATGTTAAACATAGCAATAAATCTCTTAAAATAATATGCTCAGTAACATTAATAGCTTAACTGATTTTAAAAGCAGTTAAATCAGTAAATCAGTAAATCAAACCACCATTCCGCCACCCCCCTACCCTTCCACCCGTCTATGATCTATCGACCTATTTTTTCAGGTCATATTTCGAGTATCATTGGCATCAGCAACAGGTAAAGAACGTATTATCTAACAAAATCCCTTAACAAAGTGATCAATCTATCAAAAAGATACCAGCATCTCGAACTATGAATTGACACTATCTTCATCAAAAGTGTGTCTCACGTCTCGAGTATAACATCATTTTGAACTATGAATAACTGTATAGACAACAAATTACGGGAAACCTGGCATACTCAACAAAACTAACCTAGGACTCTCCGTTTCTAACACATCATCGTCAGGTAACACAGTAATATCTTAAAACTCATCATTTCTCCTACAAATCAGTGTTAATTTCGCCCTTGTCATAGTAATATTTAACATAACGTACTAACTTACGAATAAAAAGGTTTCATTAACCAGAGTATCTAAAGCAACACACCCCCTCCCGAGAGAAAAACCCATGGGTGAATGCGCCCCTTGAAAGGTGTGATCTTGAGAGGGATCACCCGAAGGGGTGTTAAGGGGCTTATGGCCTTCAGCCCGAAGGGCTGAGGCCTTACCCCTCCTTCGGAGGTAATGCCCGCTAACACCCCTTCGGGGTGATCCCCCTCTCAAGATTCACACACCCTTTTCAAGGGGGCGCTCCCCCATGGTTTCCTCGTAGGTGTGTGTTGTCTTTAGATACTTGGTTAATGAAAACCTGTTTTTCTCCTACCGCTCAGGTACTTATGTTTAAATATTTACTATGACAGGGGCGAAATTAACATGATTTGGTAGAGAAAGTGATGAGTTTTGTAATATTTATTACTGTGTTACCTGACGATGATGTGTTAAAACCGTGAGCATAGGGTAAGTTTTGTTGAGTAATGTTAGGTTTTGCCCGAGAATTTTGTAATGTCTACGTTTATCATAGTTCAAATGATGTTTATACTCGAGATCGTGAGACACTTTCATGAAGATAGTGTCAATTCATAGTTCGAGATGCTGGTATCTTTGAAGATTGGTCACTTTGTTTAAGGATTTTGTTAGAAATACGTATTTACCTGTTGCTGATCCAAATTGATACTCCAGAAAATGACCTGAATCAATAGGTCGATAGAATCATAGACGGGTGGATGGATAGGGGACTGCAGGGATGGGTGGTTGATTTACTGATTTACTGATTTACTGCTTTAAAAATCAGTAAACTATTACGATTTACTGTGATATTTTATTCAAGAACTTATTTTTATGTTATGTCAGGATAAAAATTTTTATTTTTATGTTATGTTTGGTTAAAAACTTTGTTATGTTTGCAATTATTCGTTGGGGATTATGATATTTAGACGAGGTTATGATGAATTTTTTTTAAATATTACGAGGTTGATGTAAAAACTTTGTTACATTAGCAATATATTGTTGTCAGTATGATCTTTAGACATGGGTTATCCTAAATTTTTGTTAAATATTACGATGTAATGTAAAATTAACATGATATGTTAGAGATATGCTTGAAAAAAGTGAATAGGTTACGTTTGTATGCAGTGTTATGTAGTTTACTGTTTTTAAGCGCGGGAGTTTTGTTAATGTTAGTAGTTTATTCGTGCGAAGGTGTGTCAGGTTTTGTCATTGTACAATATATTCTTAGTTCTGGTCATGCTATGTTAGCTGTTATTAATGTGAAAAACACTGTACGTTAGCACAATTCGTTGAATTAGTATTATAAAGAACCTTTATTTTGTACTATGTTGTTGTGTGTTGTTGTTGTTGTTTTGTGTGTTGTGTTGTTGTTGTTGTTTGTTGTTGTTTCTAACGAGGAAACATACCCTTTGTGAGTTTTGATATGATCGTCTACGTCGTTTATTCTTGGTTTACTTTCTTCTGATTGGTTGAAAGATAGAATCTCATTACATTTAGGGTTGTTTACGCATACGATTTCGCAGTAGGGACATTTTCGCTGTGCTGGTACGATGGCATCTCCTCGCATCTCTAAACCTGTTGTTGATATTTTCACGAGGAGCTTCGTTATTCCCAAACGATGTGTCATTTATATTTAATCGTCCACCGGATGGATACCGATACATTGCTTGTATTCCTGCCAGAGGTTCAAATAATAGACCTTTATTCATTTGTGTTGAAGAGTACATTCAAGATTATCAATATTGCAGCAGTATGGATAGAGGATAAATGTGTGTCATCTGGTATATCGACTAGCAGTGAAATATCTAACTGGAAAGATAACGGGAGAGGTTCTAATAGTAGACGTTGTGTTCTCGTTGTGTGACGATATTAAAACCCTTGATGTACGAAACTACTTGAAACCCATCGATTGTGTGACTTTCAGACATACGTGTATAGGTTTCACAGTTCGAAACATCTGAAAATATTAAAGCATTGCTTAAAATAAAAAAAACGAAATTAACACCCCATCTTAACGATGTTGACATACTTGAGTGACTTAATTACTTTATAGCACATGGTTGTAATTATGAATGTACACCAAAAAGTGGATTTCCCGTATAATACTGGTATTACAGGAATGCTTTAATAACTATCAGCCTGGATGAATTTACTTCTCTTGTTATGATTGGAGAATGAGTGCTTTAGCTGAATCAAAAATTGCTGAAAAATGGATTTAGTGCTGCTGAAGGCATTTATTAGTTACATCCTTTCAAAGGTGTTGAATTTTTAGAGAGATATATAAAACTTACCCAATTGAATACTATGTTCTCTGATTAGATGAATTAGATATATTTAAAATAAATTTTTTATGTATATTATATGTTTTAATATTTTATAACGTCTTTTCAATGAAAAATTATATGTATAAAAATGAAAACTTGTTTTACTTCCTTCGTAAGTTCGCTTTATTGACTAAGTTGTTAATGATATCTGTTTTTTCGGTCTGGTTTTGTGTGTTAAGTATGTGTATGTGCATAGTTTACTTTTACAAGAGGTTAAAAACTTTACGTTGTTTGTCTTTCCCCATAGGTATGTATATGTTAGGTTTAAATTTTTGTTAAAATTTACCATGTTAATATAAGTTCATGTACATCATGTTAGCTTTATGATGTGGAACCTTGTTACGTTAGAATATATTTCATTGATCAGTATGATAATTAACCAATGTTATGATAAATTTTTGCTAAATGTTGCTGTTCAGTGTAAGATTAACGTTATATGGTTAGAGATATTTTGTGGAAAAAGTACGAACAGGTTGCGTTCTTATTGCAGTGTTAGTTACTTTACTGGTGTTAAGTTTGGGACTTTGTTAATGGTAACTGTTTATTCGTGTGTAAGTTGTGTTAGTTTGTCTTTGTGTCTTAGTACATTATTTTCTTAGTTCATGCATTTATCATGTTAGCTTTATGATGTGGAAACGCTTATTACGATAGAGTATATAAAAAGGAGAAATCAGATATAAAATTATTCAATGTTGTGATAAATTGTAGTTAAATATTACCATGTTAATGTAAAATAACCATTGTTATGTTAGAGATATTTCTTGACAAAAAGTATGAATAGGTTACGTCCTTGTATTCTATGTTAGTTACTTTACTGGTGTTAAGTGTGTGGAACTTTTTTGTTTAAAGGGTTAAGGCATTTCAGGTTTGTCGTTGTGTATTATTCATAGTTCAATGTGCTAAGTGCTATGTTAGCTTTATTGTTGTGAAAAACTTTGTTACGTCAACATATTGATTGATTGATCTTGTATAAAGAACTTGATTTTATTTATTTTTATCCAAAATGATACCGAAATATGACTTTGAATCAATAGATAATAGATCAAGATGAACAAAGAAAGGTGGCTGGTGGGTAGTTTGATTTACTGATTTACTGATTTAGGTATGTAAAACGTTACAATTAGGAAAATTTTGACCTAATCAATAGTCAATAGATCAATAGATCAATAATCAATAAGATTCAATTGATCAAAAGTGTAGGAGTGTGGCTGGATGTAGTTTGATTTACTGATTACTGATTTAGGTATGTAAAACATGACATTTTAGTAAAAAATTTGTAGATAAGTAGATCAATAGATCAATAGATCAGCAACTTGGTCAGGAGGGTGGGTGCATGGTGGTTTGATTTACTGATTACACTGCTTTAGGGTATGTTAAACATGACAATTTTTAGTAAAAATTTGACCTTAATCAATTGATCAGATGACAATAGATCAATAGATTCAATAGTCACAAGCTGGTTCAGGAGGGTGCTTGGATTGTGGTTGGATTTACTGATTTACTGATTTAGGTTATTAAAACATGACAATTTTAGAAAAAATTTGACCTTAATCAATAGATCAAGATCAATAGATCAATAGATCATGTGATGGACAGGAGGGTAGGTGTGATGGTGCGTGTTGATTTAGCTGATTTACTGCTTTGGGTATGTAAAGACGATGACGAATTTTGTAGTAAAAAAAATTTAACGCTTAATCAATAGTCAATAGATCAATAGATCAAGTAGATCAAAGATTAATGGACACAGGATGACAGCAGTTATGCAGGTGGGTGGCTTATTTAGATTTACTGCTTAGGAGTGAAACGTTAAAGTTTTGTAAGTTATAAACAAAAAGTAATAAGAAATTTTATTATATGTTATTTATTTATTTATTGATTTATTTGTTTATTTTGATGGTTCTGAAACGATTATTTTTCGGAAATCTGAACAGATCGCGAATAAATAATATAAGCACATCAAACATTGTGTTAACGACTGTTTATTAACTCGGGCACCGCAGTGGCTCCAGCACCGGGCCGGGAGCCAACTCCACGATTCACATATCAAATATTTCTAGAAACTCAACTCTGAATCCTTCCACCAAATTTCAGCCAATTACGAGCACTTCGATTTTTAAAGGGGGGTGGGTCCCCCCTTCGGGAGACCCATGGGGACGTAACTTTGTATACACTGAGGTTACCTCCCCAATCTAACCACCCCCCAAATTTTAGCTCGGATACGATAACTCTGAACTTATAGTAGGAAAATAGTGTCGAGCCAGATGCGGTCGGGGCGTGCGGACCGTGCAGTGCCTGCAGTTTGGGACTCGTAGTCGGCTGAAGCAGACGCAGAAGGGTTTAAAACCAACTCAGAAGTGATCCCCTTCGGGGATTCACATCTTCGATGAATAATTAATAATAAGTATACGATGGGCATGTGTATGGTGTATTGGCGCTGCGCGCTCTCGCGCCGCGTGACGATTAAACTCGTCTGCGAACGAGATACGTCATCACGCTCGACGCTAACTCTCGTTTAGGCTTAAATTTGCGTCGCTCAATCCGCAAAAAAGCAGGCGTGAAACCAAATATCGGCGGTTCACCCTCGGGGTGACCACCCCTTAGGGTGGACCTACGGTCACCAAACTCGCTGTGATTCAGTATATCACATAATATAGCTTAATATCCCAAGTTTCAGACCGTACCTCTATTTCCTTCGTATCGAAATGGTTAACCCGATGCGACTTACTAACATTAATATAATAAAAATATATATATACATATGATAATGAAATATATATTATATATATATATATATTATATATATATATATTATATAATTTAATAATTATATCATATATAATATATATTATATATATTATTATATATATATATAGTATCATTATATATATATAATAATATATATATGATAATATATATATATAGTATATAAGACCTTTGACTTGTAGGACAGCGTGTAATTAGAGAACTACGAATCCTACACTAAAACAAATGACGATTTTGTAATTAGTGGACATATTTAGACAAGAATTTAATTTTTTTTTAGGTGGCTAGAGTCAACGGAGGACAGAGGGGAGACGAAGTCCCCCCGTCGTCCACCAGTAGGCAGACAGACCCGACTCTTTCCATCTTTACGGTTTACCCTTGGGTATTCGCGTTTATTAAAACAAAAGATATATATATAAAAAAAATCCGATATTTCTACTTGTGTTCTACGCGTAAACAGAGAGCATTGATAAAATTCCAATTGGTTTGCAACTCTGGCGCGTCCTGTGATTCAGAAACGAAAATAATACTTTTTGGAGCAGTTATCGTACACTATCGTGCAATAATATTACATTATAAAAATATTAAAAAATTTATTTTAAAGACTTTCTATTTGTATACGGTTTTCTGAATAAAATTCTGTCAGCTGATTTGCCAAAATAATTTATTTTAGGTTGTAGCATTTGAAGTTCGTCTAGTTAGCACGCATGTTCTAATGTAAAGTCTGACCATTATATATTATATATATTAGATATATATTATATATATATTAATATAGTATATATAGTTAGTGATATATAAATATATATATATAATATATATATAATATATATATATAT
>JABUQX010104066.1:0-12500 GCA_015478945.1 Trachelipus rathkii
TTTATATAGTCCAACTTTACCGGCTTATCCTGTGTAAACGGACGCCGACACTTGAGTAGTTCGGTCTCTGCTAATATTCGTCAATACAATTTTTTTACTAATATTTTTATGTATTATTCAGTATCCTTCCTAAAACAAAATATTTTCCGCGCTGGGGGAAGTTTTTATTTTAGATAAGCCCACAAAGTTTACACAAAAACAATATCTCATCTTAACTTCAACAAAAAGATTCGTCGTAGTGTGCGCTTAATATACGATAACGTGAAAGCCAGAGATTTAAATATTATGTTAATAAAGTTATAAAGAATAGTATCAAGATTATATTCAATTATATAACAAATTGATTATATCTATGTAAAGGAAAGCAAGTACCTCCCCGTAGCAACGATAGTTGTTCAGTGCAAGTGGAATATTTTATCATGTGTTTATTTATTACTCTTTAAACTTTGCTAGCTTCTTTTTTGGATTCGAAAATCCCAGATTAGGTATCGAACTCCGGATTTTTTATTCATCACCTTTCTATTTAATGCTAGGCTTTTCAGTAGGTGACTCTAGTTCGTCTTCAATTTTCTTTAACGTGTTAAATAAAACTTAGAATCTTAATCGTAAGGCCTCCACTAATAGGTTACTCAACGGCTGAATCATTCCACGCAGGCCTCCAACATTGCCTTAGCCTACATAATTAATAATGACTATTAAAATAATTATTATGTATTATTTTCTTAATTTTTTTATTATTGTTAGTTTATTTAAGCTTTCCAAGATCTAATTATTATGGTAACTCTACTCTCTTTGTAGGATCTTTGGTTGAGTCTCATTTAGGGCTATAGTTTTTGTCTCTTGCTATAGGTTGTTCTTTACCGCTTAGCCACAACTTTTGAAATTTGCTCTGTTTTTTCTGCTTGCAATTTAATTAATACTTTGGTGTGTACCTTATTTGTGCGCAATAGGCTTAACTTGAACCTTCACCTATTCTTCCTACCTGCTATTCCCAAATTACCGAAACATTGATATGAATTGCCTTTTATATAGGAAAACTGATAATGATGCGTCGCTCTCTTTCTGTGTTTAGTCAGGAACCCAGGAATACTCTTTTGCTATGTTTTTTTACAAGACTTTTATTGATGATTTTTCTCCTGACCCTCCGCTTATAAGTTTCTATACGCCAGATACTTCCTACTGGACGTTCATTTATCCTTTTGCCTGTTATTGCTATACTTTTCTTTATTAATTATTTATTATTTATATTTGATTTATTTATTATATTTATTATTATATTATTTATTATTTATTTTTACTTATTATATATTAATTAATATATTAATTATTCTTTATATAGTAGGTAGTTATATTTAATAAAATATTCCTAAATATTTAATTATTTTTTAATATTATTTATTTTTGTTTTTATTTTATATTTTTTTGTTTTTTTAAACATATATATATTTTTATTATATTTTTTATTTAATTTATTTATTTTAAAAATTTTTATTATTTTTTATAATATAATATTATATAATATTAATAAATTTTATATATATTTATTATTTTATATTTATTTTTTATGTTTATTACTAATATATTTATTATTACTTTAATATATATATATATAAATCAAATACCATATTTTGATGGTTAATACCGATTTTATTTTTTTAACCCTTAAAATAAACTATATATAATCGTTTTTATTGGAAATATAATACATATTATATATATTAATATATTTATATTATTATATATATTATATACCTGCTATATTAGTATATATTATATATATTATATTATATTATATATAAAAACAATTATGTAATAGATTTTTATTATTTATATTTTAAAAGTTACTAGTAAAGCCGTTAATTTATATGTAGATGAAGAGAGAGAGAGGAAGAGAGAGGAGTCAATCTCGTAAACACAACACACGTTATGCTATACTGTCCGCAAAACGCTAGGGTTTAAAATCTAATACACTCACTTATTAATTGCGTTGAAATATTATATAATTCTGTTATCTCTGTCAACGTCGGTATTAACTTTTCAGTACCACTCGCCTGGATATGTTTTTATTAGTTACAGCGTTATTAATAACATATATATATTGTTTCTAGTCTACTTTTTATCTCACTGCTTTATTTAAACTTATCCTCCTACCGGCTCTTATTTAATACTTGTATATGTTTTTTTTTATAAGTAACTTCACTTTCATATTATGCTTGGGTTTTATTTTTCTTTACTATTGTTACCCTACCTGGCTATATACTCTTTTACTATGTATTTTTATTTTAAATAACCTTCAATATATTTCTTATTAATTATAAACCTATTATATGGTTTTTATTATTTTATTATTTTATTATTTATAATATAATTTTTTTGAGGGGTTTTTTTGTTCAAACTGAAAACCCTTTTTATTTTATTATAACTTTGGGGTGTGAGAACACTATTGAATAGAAACCGCCGCATATATGGTTTGTATGTAACTATGTAGCTTTTCATCCCTCTCTCACCAATTTTGGGATCGGGACTAAAAAAAGACCTGCCGTCAAATATCTATGTCTAAATTTATGGTTATTTAAAGACATTTTAATATAACATTAAACATTTATGCAATTTAATAAGTATATTATTATTTTTGTCTAGGGATACCGTGTATTTTAAATTGTTTATGAGATGGACCTCCTTCAAATAACAGATTTTATTTAAGCATATATATAATTCTTATTCAACACAACATAGGGGATATAATGTGTGAAAGGATCTATATAAATATTAACTTGGTTGATCAAACCGTATGTTAAGAAGCGACCCCTCTCGTGCGCCTAGGAAATTTATTTATATAAACACACACATTAATTATTTATATTAGTGCCTAATAGTACCTAATCCCCCCCCCCTAGGGTGTCTATAAATTTAGTTTAAATGGAATTTTATTTTGGTAAAACCACCTCCTAGAGATCACGTCCATGTGGGGATTTTTTATTATTAATAATTTTGTCACCTTTACTGCTTTAAAATCACTTTCTTTTGACTATGTTTTTAATTACTTATGGTATAGGGGCTCTTTTGTCTATCTCTCTTGTGCTTTATAAAGTACTCTTTTATTTACATTTACACTCTGTTATACAAGGGGAGTACTTTTTCATTCTTGTCACTCTAAGATAGCTTCTCTCTTTACCTGAGTCTTTTTCGTTCCTTTTTTCTTGTTAAATACTGCTCTTCCTTTTTTTCATACGATAATTGGTATATTTTTATGAATATACTAACTCATAGTTGAATTACGCACTCCTTTGCTTTTTTTTACTTGTTTCTCTTAAATCTAGGTTAGATACAACATCTACCAAATATTCCTCTATCTAACCTATAAGATGGCAACTAGTTATATTTTAGTAATCTCTTTTTTATTTAACAATTAGTATCTCGCGGCAAGTTAACATATTTTACGGCACCAAACTAATACTCTGACATAATTTGTTTTGGTTTCCTGTCCGAAATATTTATGTTTTTTATTACATATATTTCATTCTTACTTTTATATTCATGATTTATTTTTTGCATTCTCCACGTTATTGGACCTTTTAATAAAATTTCATAGCTTTTATATTTTCCAAATTTGGCTTAATGAGATTTCCTTGGTTACTTTGTTAATATGTATAAACTATTATGTTTGAAGCTTGCATGTAGTTCATTATCTAAATTATAATTGGGTATTACTTTTGTGCTTTTCAGTGTCCGAATGATATTTACTTTGCTCTGATAATACTGTTTTTTTTTATTTATTATTTCTATACATAGTGCTTTGTTCCTGTTTGGTAATGTAAAGATAGCCACGAACGTTTCAAGTGGCTGGCCCTACTATATTGTATGAGAGAGAGGATATTCATTATGCTAAAAAAGATGTAGGATTGAATAACGTTTTTATTTTAGAGACAAGAAGAACTAAAGACCGAAATTTTGTGTTACGGCCTATGACAGAAGTGCCTGAGCGTATAAAGATGATCTCATACAAACGAATCTTGGATCAACGGCTATTCAAGACTTCTAGCGCATAATTTACAACCACATTGTGGTTCGTAAACCCAGCGGCACACACTGGTAACCTAACATTCCAAAACAGTCTATATGTTGAACCACACCTTCAATTTACCTCATATAGATATGTACAGACCTATTTTAACAAACCTTTTCAGCAACGTGCTACTTACGACGAACTTGAATCGCACACTACAATCAATTCAAACAACAACAAGATATCATAGCAGATCTTAATGCACTCAACCCAGACACCCCACCACCCTTGACCGCTTCTCTTAATACTTGTGATGTTTTAACCGGTTCTTTTGTGGTCATTAATCTAATCCTTAGCGAGAGAAAGTTTCACTGTTATTCTTCTTAACCTTTGTTACACATCACAACACAAGACCATAGTCACTATTTTATTAATACTTTGTTTACAAACCTTTCCCCCATCCCAAGATATGACTAACTTTGCTAACCTCAAAAAGCAAGCACTATTAACTGAATATAATACGGAGGAGGATTATCGAATTAAACCTAGGGACGCAAATCCGCAGGAAGATGAAACTCCTCTTCGGGAAAGTGGACTCTCTGACTTAGATTCATTAGCGTCTCGCACTGACAAATATTTCCAGGCTAGAGGAAGTAAATTGAGTCTCGAACAGAACGATGCCAATACATCATTTCAGCCCCTTCTTAGCGACGAGGGCAAAAGAATCATAAGTCAACACGAGGGCCAACAGTTTTATTCTAAGACCTGCGGAGATTGCGGAGAGAGGGGTCATGACCATGAGACCTGTTATTCATCCCGAGAAGGAAAAGGCAATCTCAAACAAAAAGATGGCAAGAACTACAATCACGATAAAACGTGGAATTTAAGACGTCAGGGCCTCAACGAAATTGGAAATGCTGCTATACAAATTACCACCCATCCCCAGGATAACGTTACTGCCTCCTGTTGTTTAATTAACGAAGAAGTCGACGACGTTCGTAATTTCATCCATGATGGCAAAATCAAAGTAGAAGGTAAATCTTTACCGGTAATTTCACTGTCATGTCGACAAATCTCGAAAGATGACAACCAAATACCCATTGCACATGGAAAAGTAAACGGTCAACGCGTCAACGTTTTAAGGGATACTGGATGCAGTGGTTTAATTATTAAACGCAACCTTGTCGATGAAAGACAATTCTTAGGTAACTTTAGGAAAATGAGGATAGTACCGGAAGCACATATTTTTATTGAAACACCATTTCACACAGGAGAGGTAGAAGCACACTGCCTGGATGGTGCACTATGTGGTTTGAAAATTGGAAACATCGAAGGTACCCTCGGACCCGAAGTCATTGACGCTGAAACAAAGGTAGCGGTGGACTCTAAAGATGCTACTAGCAATGATTATGGGAATGAGATAACCAGTGGCAGGAGTATCCAGGGAGACGACCCTGTTATTTGTAACAATGACGAGTCGGCAAAGCCAGCCTGCGCCTTAAACGAGGTGAATCGACAATCCGAACCCATCGGAAGTAGTTTACTTAGATCAAGCACTGATGAATCAAATCCAGATGCTTGTAGAAGGAATGACTCCGCCTTACATCCTTATAATCTTTTTATGACTTTGCTTAAGATTTCCCCAGAAATTAAGGACAAGTTTCTAAAATGGATTGAAAACTGTTTAGAATCAAACTCAGGCAGAGCCGGCATCTGGCATATTCAAAGTGAAGAAAATCGAAACTTAGCTTATGTGTCAGATAGCTTTATTTTAAATCTGGGTGCAGTCATGCACAAATTGGCCTCTCCATTTTCTTCAGTGTCAGATGATGTGAAGAATTTAAAAGTCTTAAAAGTAGATCCTTTTTATTGTAGCTCATATGTAGCAAAGCGTCGAAATGAAATAAAGGGTGTTTATTCTGGCAATCTTTCTAAGCAAACCACTCTTGTACCGATTTATGAGGAAAGAAACTTTGAACATAAATTTTTTTTTTACTTTTTTTTTTTTTCCTTTTTTTTTTTTTTTTTTTGTTTTTTTTTTTTTTTTTTTTTTTTTTTTTTGTTTTTTTTTTTTTTTTTTTTTTTTGTTTTTTTTGTTTTTTTTTTTTTTTTTTTTTTTTTTTTTTTTTTTTTTTTTTTTTTTTTTTTTTTTTTGAAAACATTCCAGAACTTTTCTCTTTTACCACTACTTGTTTTTACCTAACTCACAGAGCTTTACATTTGGGTATACAGGTTCTCTACCAGAAGTTATTTAAAATGTCTCAAGAGTTAGGTCGCCTTCAACACGAATATCAGGAAGTTTCTGGGCAAGGCTCTCCTGCTACTGAAATGATGCGCAAATACATGGAGAAGAGAACCAGTATTTTTCTTGTATACAGGGCAGCAGGCTTTGAACTTTCACTTGTTGATGATGTTTTGCAGTTTTTGGCTGCGACATCATTGTGGCTTACACAGGTTGCCTTGACCCCCGGTGACGAACGTTTGTCCCCTGAGCTAAGAGAAATTTCTCTGTTAGATTTGTCTGATGACAAACATTCAAAATCACTCGTGCAATTCGTTCCTGAATTTATCGTTGAAAATCTAGTTGAAGGAATCATAGCGGTAAAACGTTATATGGCTGAAGCTTTTACTCTAAGTGGAGAACCCTATATAAAACACTTCATGAGCTTCATTATTTCTTTCATGGGTTCTCTTCAATGGATGAACAACCCTCATCTGCGAGCACACTTGGCGGAATGCCTTGAAACTTTAATGCTAAGTGGAAAGGATAATGTTGGATTGGTTTCTGACGTTAGGGAGAGATTGTTTATTGAACATCCTTTGTCTTCACATTTGGTGACTGCCATTATTCATGTGTTCGTAAGCATTGAGATGACAGGTCAGAGCGTTGCATTTGAAGAAAAATTCAATTACAGACGTCCCATGTATGAGATAATGAAATTTCTTTGGAGCATTCCTGACCATAGAAAACAATTTATTGAATTAGCAAATTACGCTTTATCAAGCATTGAGTCGTCCAAGCCACCATTATTCCTTCGTTTTGTTAACCTTTTGATGAATGATGCGATTTTCTTGTTAGATGAAGGATTGTCGTATATGTCTCAAATAAGGGAATACCAAACGGCTGAGGATTCTGGTGAGTGGAATCAATTAACAGAAGAACAAAGAACCGAAAGAGAACAGAATTTGCGTCAAATGGGAAACCTATCAATGTGGTTAAGACCAATGCCACAGTACAAACGCCGTAGAAAAGACGAGGAGTTCATCTTGCGTCCCGATTGTTGTCCACCTGAGGAAAGACCCACGAATTCCAAACATAGAATCATACTCACTAGCAGTGATCCTATAAAATCTAAACCATATGCCTTACCCTATTCGGTTAGACCGCAAATCAAAATGGAAATTCAAGATATGCTGGATTTAGGCATAGTACAGAAATCAAACTCACCTTACGCTTTCCCCATCGTTGTGGTAAAGAAAAAAGATGGGTCAAACCGGGTATGCGTCGATTATTATAGGAAGTTAAATGATATAACGATTTTTGACCCGGAGCCAACGACCACTGTGGAGGATTATTATAGGAAGTTGAATGATATAACGATTTTTGACCCGGTGCAACACTTACAAGGGTATTGGCAAATCCCGATTCATAAAGAAGACATTCAGAAAACAGCGTTTGTAGTCCATGAAGGACATTACGAGTTCCTTAGGATGCCCTTCGGTTTAGTTAACGCCGGTGCAACACTTACAAGGGTATTAAGGAACGTAATCGGGGATATGCAATTCACAAAATGTTATATTGACGATATCATCGTGCATACCCAAGACTGGAAAACTCACGTTAGAGAGTTGGAGGTCCTGTTTACCCGACTGGGTGATGCCGGATTTACGGTAAAACCCTCCAAATGTGTTATAGGATCAGGAAGCGTAGAGTTCCTTGGCCATAAGTTGAGCTACGGTTATAAGGGTTTACAGAAGGAAAACGTGAAGAAAATTAGTGATGCGATGAGACCTACGACTAAAACAGAGGTAAGATCTTTTCTCGGCCTAACCGGGTATTATAAGGCCTTCGTTCCAAATTATGCATCAATCGCGTGTCCATTATTTGATCTACTCAAAAAAGGGAGCCCTAGAAAGGTTAAGTGGGAGGATAGCCATCAAAAGGCGTTCGAAGTCTTGAAAATCATGCTTACAACTTCCCCTGTTTTACGGCTACCCGATGTGAGTAAAGGATTCGTTATACAAACTGACGCGTCGCAAGAAGCTATAGGCTCTTGTCTCTTGCAAGAGTACGAAGATGGAATATTCCCGGTGGCTTATGCTGGAAGGAGGTTATCCGAAACTGAAAGAAGATGGAGTACTATCGAAAAAGAAGGTTTGGCCATAATTTTTGCCGTAAAAAAATTTGATAATTATATATATGGTAAGGAATTCATCCTACAAACCGACCATCGTCCGCTTGTATATATGCAGAAGGCAAAATTCACGAATTCAAGAGTGATGCGTTGGGCCATGATGTTGCAAGGTGTGAAGTTCACTCTCCAGAGATAGCCAACTATCACGTTACTATCTTCATTCTTGGACTGGAGAATGAACTTCACACCTTGCAACATCATGGCCCAACGCATCACTCTTGAATTCGTGAATTTTGCCTTCTGCATATATACAAGCGGACGATGGTCGGTTTGTAGGATGAATTCCTTACCATATATATAATTATCAAATTTTTTTACGGCAAAAATTATGGCCAAACCTTCTTTTTCGATAGTACTCCATCTTCTTTCAGTTTCGGATAACCTCCTTCCAGCATAAGCCACCGGGAATATTCCATCTTCGTACTCTTGCAAGAGACAAGAGCCTATAGCTTCTTGCGACGCGTCAGTTTGTATAACGAATCCTTTACTCACATCGGGTAGCCGTAAAACAGGGGAAGTTGTAAGCATGATCTTCAAGACTTCGAACGCCTTTTGATGGCTATCCTCCCACTTAACCTTTCTAGGGCTCCCTTTTTTGAGTAGATCAAATAATGGACACGCGATTGATGCATAATTTGGAACGAAGGCCTTATAATACCCGGTTAGGCCGAGAAAAGATCTTACCTCTGTTTTAGTCGTAGGTCTCATCGCATCACTAATTTTCTTCACGTTTTCCTTCTGTAAACCCTTATAACCGTAGCTCAACTTATGGCCAAGGAACTCTACGCTTCCTGATCCTATAACACATTTGGAGGGTTTTACCGTAAATCCGGCATCACCCAGTCGGGTAAACAGGACCTCCAACTCTCTAACGTGAGTTTTCCAGTCTTGGGTATGCACGATGATATCGTCAATATAACATTTTGTGAATTGCATATCCCCGATTACGTTCCTTAATACCCTTGTAAGTGTTGCACCGGCGTTAACTAAACCGAAGGGCATCCTAAGGAACTCGTAATGTCCTTCATGGACTACAAACGCTGTTTTCTGAATGTCTTCTTTATGAATCGGGATTTGCCAATACCCTTTTGAAAGATCGAACTTCGAAAAGAATTTATCCTTAGCAAAATGGAAGAACAAGTCCTCCACTGTGGTCGTTGGCTCCGGGTCAAAAATCGTTATATCATTTAACTTCCTATAATCGACGCATACCCGGTTTGACCCATCTTTTTTTTTTACCACAACGATGGGGAAAGCGTAAGGTGAGTTTGATTTCTGTACTATGCCTAAATCCAGCATATCTTGAATTTCCATTTTGATTTGCGGTCTAACCGAATAAGGTAAGGCATACGGTTTAGATTTTATAGGATCGCTGCTAGTGAGTATGATTCTATGTTTGGAATTCGTGGGTCTTTCCTCAGGTGGACAACAATCGGGACGCAAGATGAACTCCTCGTCTTTTCTACGGCGTTTGTACTGTGGCATTGGTCTTAACCACATTGATAGGTTTCCCATTTGACGCAAATTCTGTTCTCTTTCGGTTCTTTGTTCTTCTGTTAATTGATTCCACTCACCAGAATCCTCAGCCGTTTGGTATTCCCTTATTTGAGACATATACGACAATCCTTCATCTAACAAGAAAATCGCATCATTCATCAAAAGGTTAACAAAACGAAGGAATAATGGTGGCTTGGACGACTCAATGCTTGATAAAGCGTAATTTGCTAATTCAATAAATTGTTTTCTATGGTCAGGAATGCTCCAAAGAAATTTCATTATCTCATACATGGGACGTCTGTAATTGAATTTTTCTTCAAATGCAACGCTCTGACCTGTCATCTCAATGCTTACGAACACATGAATAATGGTAGTCACCAAATGTGAAGACAAAGGATGTTCAATAAACAATCTCTCTCTAAAGTCAGAAACCAATCCAACATTATCCTTTCCACTTAGCATTAAAGTTTCAAGACATTCCGCCAAGTGTGCTCGCAGATGAGGGTTGTTCATCCATTGAAGAGAACCCATGAAAGAAATAATGAAGCTCATGAAGTGTTTTAGAGTAAAAGCTTCAGCCATATAACGTTTTACCGCTATGATTCCTTCAACTAGATTTTCAACGATAAATTCAGGAACGAATTGCACGAGTGATTTTGAATGTTTGTCATCAGACAAATCTAACAGAGAAATTTCTCTTAGCTCAGGGGACAAACGTTCGTCACCGGGGGTCAAGGCAACCTGTGTAAGCCACAATGATGTCGCAGCCAAAAACTGCAAAACATCATCAACAAGTGAAAGTTCAAAGCCTGCTGCCCTGTATACAAGAAAAATACTGATTCTCCTCTCCATGTATTTGCGCATCATTTCAGTAGCAGGAGAGCCTGGCCCAGAAACTTCCTGATATTCGTGTTGAAGGCGACCTAACTCTTGAGACATTTTAAATAACTTCTGGTAGAGAACCTGTATACCCAAATGTAAAGCTCTGTGAGTTAGGTAAAAACAAGTAGTGGTAAAAGAGAAAAGTTCTGGAATGTTTTCACAATTATGTTCAAAGTTTCTTTCCTCATTAATTGGTACAAGAGTGGTTTGCTTAGAAAGATTGCCAGAATAAACACCCTTTATTTCATTTCGACGCTTTGCTACATATGAGCTACAATAAAAAGGATCTACTTTTAAGACTTTTAAATTCTTCACATCATCTGACACTGAAGAAAATGGAGAGGCCAATTTGTGCATGACTGCACCCAGATTTAAAATAAAGCTATCTGACACATAAGCTAAGTTTCGATTTTCTTCACTTTGAATATGCCAGATGCCGGCTCTGCCTGAGTTTGATTCTAAACAGTTTTCAATCCATTTTAGAAACTTGTCCTTAATTTCTGGGAAAATCTTAAGCAAAGTCATAAAAAGATTATAAGGATGTAAGGCGGAGTCATTCCTTCTACAAGCATCTGGATTTGATTCATCAGTGCTTGATCTAAGTAAACTACTTCCGATGGGTTCGTTTTGTCGATTCACCTCGTTTAAGGCGCAGGCTGGCTTTGCCGACTCGTCATTGTTACAAATAACAGGGTCGTCTCCCTGGATACTCCTGCCACTGGTTATCTCATTCCCATAATCATTGCTAGTAGCATCTTTAGAGTCCACCGCTACTTTTGTTTCAACGTCGATGACTTCGGGTCCGAGGGTACCTTCGATGTTTCCAATCGTTAGATCGTACAGTGCGTCATCCAAGCAGAGTGCCTCTACCTCTCCTGTATAAAATGGCGTTTCAACAAAAAGATGTGTTTCCGGTTCTATCCTCAAGGTACTGTCAATCAGTGACGTTTTTCTAAAGTTACCTGTGAACTGTCTTTCATCGACAAGGTTGCGTTTAATAATTCCACCACTGCATCCAGTATCCCTTAAAACGTTGACGCGTTGACCGTTTACTTTTCCATGTGCAATGGGCATTTGGCTGTCATCTTTCGAGATTTGTGATATTACCGGTATAGATTTACCTTCTACGGTGATTTTGCCATCATGGATGAAATTACGTACGTCGTCAACTTCTTCGTTAATTAAACAACAGGAGGCAGTAACCTTATCCTGGGGATGGGTGGTGAACTGTGTCAAAGCACTTTTACTTTCATTGAGGTCCTGACATCTTAAATTCCACGTTTTATCGTGATTGTAGTTTCTGCCATCTTTTTGTTTGAGATTGCCGTCTCCTTCTCGGGATGAATAACAGGTCTTATGGTCATGACCCCTCTCTCCGCAATCTCCGCAGGTCTTAGAATAAAACTGTTGGCCCTCGTGTTGACTTATGATTCTTTTGCCCTCGTCATTAAGAGGGGGCTGAAATGATGTATTGGCATCGTTCTGTTCGAGACTCAATTTACTTCCTCTCGCCTGGAAATATTCGTCAGTGCGAGATGCTAATGGATCTAAGTCAGAGAGTCCACTTTCCCGAAGAGGAGTTTCATCTTCCTGCGGATTTGCGTCCCTAGGTTTAATTCGATAATCCTCCTCCGTATTATATTCAGTTAATAGTGCTTGCTTGAGGTTAGCAAAGTTAGTCATATCTTCGGATGGGAGGT
>JABUQX010104066.1:25000-30000 GCA_015478945.1 Trachelipus rathkii
TATATATATATATCTAATATATATATTATATATATATATATATATATTATATATTTAGTAATATATATTGTTGATGATTGTTTTCGGATTTTGTGAGAACAACACTCAACAACGATTTGGAAATGTAAACCATATTTGAGCATCAATAAATTCTATTAAAAAGACAATAAGACTCTATATTTATGAATACATCATACTAACATAATATTCTGATAATATAATTAATAGAAATACTGTTGGTCATAAACTAAGTAACATTAGACATGATAAGAATTATACATGTAGGATCCCTTGATAATCTGACTTTACATATTGAACCGCAGAAGATTGAAATGGGATGACTAATTTAATTTTCGAAATAAATCACATAAGTAATATAATAGAAAATGTATTTTAAATACAAGGATTATAACTTTGTTTCCAGCTTTTAGAAATAAATTTTAAGCACAAACTCACCCCTGGCTTTTTACGATAAAATCTATATAGAATATAACTATTCGATGAATTAACTTGAAGCATAAATAAAATACGGATAGTTCACAAATACATGAAGGCGCCTAAGTCCTGAATGCACAAGAATTGAGAGGCAACTTGTTGAGGATAATTCACCAAATGAGACCCAATCATGCGAACTTGTTTAGGAACACAACAGTCTGAAATCAGAAAATCTTTGAATATTTCGTTTGAGAATTATTCAGTAACACCTTGGAATGTGAATAGTGACACACTGACCAAAACACTGTACGCACCAAGATCAGAACTATTAATCATGGAAGCCGTGTGTCTTGGTTTTGTAGTAATTGGTTGCTAACTGAATCCGAAAGCAGAGATGACGGCAGTTGTAAGATCACGATCACGGTATGGCTCGAGGACTCCGTTAGAGCAAAAATTATGAGTTCCAAAATAGAAAACAGGAAAAGTACAAAATAAAAATAAACCATAAATCATTGCAAATAAGGGATAGTTGGAATTAGTAGCAAGACTAATGACTATCAATAGTCATACTATAGAGTGATAATACGGGTATCCAATAGGCGTTATCAGTATTACAGTGAGTACCTTAGGTGAGAGAGTTGTGGAGGTAATATTATTAACACTGACATAAATACTTTATCGATAATATGATATAATAAGTGAACAGTTTCACAGGTATTATAATTTTATAGAGTATAATACTCAGTCACTGATATGTACAGTAATCCATGAGGATAGAAACCGGAAAACACATTCTTATTATTATATTTATGAGTAAATATATATACTCACTCAATTTTATATTACAGGTGAAGGTATATTTATATATTATATATATATATAATGATATAGATAGTAGTATATAGTATATATCTTATATATATAGTATAGTATATAGTATAGTATTAATATTATTAGTATATATATATATTAATATATATATATATATATATAGTTATATATATAGGCAAAATATATATATATATATAATATTATATATATATATATATATATATATGAATATAGTATATATATATATATAATATATAGGTTATATTATATATTATAAATATATATATATAATATATATAATAATATATATATATATCTTTATAATATAATATATATATATAGTATATATATATATATTATCTATATTATTATATAATGTTATATACATATATATATATATATATATTATATATTATATATATATATATATATATATATATATATATATATATATATATTATATAGTATATATATATATATATATATATATATATATATATATATATATATATATATATATATAATATTATATATATATATTATACTATATATATATATATATATATATATATTATATATCACTACATACAATACATATATATATATTATATATATATATATATATATATATATATATATATATAACTAGGTTAGTAAGAGACAACTTACTATTAGTCATTTTTGGTGATTTAGACGTACACTGTATAATATCTAAACGATTGATAATAATTACGAGTGATAAAAGTGAGTATACCTACTCATCGTGACTCACTCGATAAAGTATTCATTACGACGTGAAACAAAAGTAGCGGGAACTCTTAAGATGCTACTAGCAATGATTATGGGAATGAGATAACAGTGCAGGATATTATCCAGGGAGTATCAGATACTACCTGTTTATATTATGATTTATTGATTACATAATGTAGATGTACTAGGCTAAAAGTGAGTATCAGCCTGAGCGTCACTTTACTAAACGTAAAGGTTGATAATGACATTTATCAGAACCTCAATACTGAGAAATAGTATGTATATATATTAACTTAGATATTCAAGCCTGGATGAAAAATACTAAAATTACTCAGATTAGCTCATTGTAGATAAGGAATGACCTCTCTCGACTATTTATCAATTCTTATTAAATCTTTATTTAATAATGACTCATTATATTTGTTATTTAAAGATATTATTATCCCATAAATTAATGAGATAAATATTTTTCTAAAAATTAGTATAGATTAGAAACTGTATATAAATATAACTCAGGCAGAGCGGCATCTGGCATATTCAATAATAATAGTGATAAAATAATAATATACTAATACTTTAGCCTTGAAAAGTGTACCCAGATTATGTAATTATATTTATAATAATATATTTATGGGTTATAGCATGATCATTCACTAAATTGCTCATCTATCCTTTTATTTTTCACATAGTGTCTAAGTAATGATAATAGTATGTATAGAAATTTTATATAAAATAGATATTTATAAATAGTATAGATAAATTCCATTTTTTATTAATATATATGTTAAGTCTTACTAATGAGTCATAAAGGGAGTATACGATACATATGATAATAAAGGGTGTTTAATTATCTTGGCTATCTTTTCTAGAACCACTCATATAGTGATACCAAAAATATATTTAATATTTATAAATTATATTAATAATATTAATATATTAATAATATATATATATTTATTATATAAATATATAATATATATTTTTTATAAATATATTAATATTTAAATTGTAAGAAAGTGAAAACTTTATGGTGTGAGAATACACTAATATAATTGTTGAAAAATAATATTCACATAGAAATACTATTTTTACTCTATTATATATTAATCAATACATATATTATTGTTTTAACACCTATAACTCCATAAGAGTCATTAACTCATAATTTGGTATATAATAATATTATTCTACATAATAGTTTAATTATTAAAAATATTTGTACTCCTAATAGAGCTGGTCGCCTTCAATAAACTTATGTGAGAGTAATTATATCAAGGAAGGTTTATTTATAGCTAAGGTGACTCACTTTGCCTACTGAATTGAATTGCGAAATATAATAATATATTACATATAGTAATGTAAAGAAGTATAATCCATTTAATATATTTCTATTGAGTAATTACTAGGCTAAGCAGGTCTATGAAACTTTTATCCTTGTTTATGAGATGATGATTTTATTGCTCAGTATTAATATTTATATATGTGAGTGACTAGTACGTAGATACATATCATGGGTATTAACTCAAGGTTATAGCTATTATGAACTACCCAGGTATTGAATACTAATAACTAGTTATGTTACTGAGCAAGAAGAATATCTTCTGGGATATTGTATTACTGCTTCAAACATATCAAAAATCACTCGTGCAATTCGTAATTCCTGAATTTATGTTTTGAAAAATATCTTAGTATTGATATGAAATATAATTTTAGAGGTGAGAGTAGCGCAAGCGCATAGGAGGCAAATGGCTAATATGGCGATGAGAAGTATGATTCATAAATATTATGGACGCATGGCACTGCTTAGGAAGTGGAGCGAACTAGTCTTTCCAGGCAGCATAAGGAGCATCTCCAAAATAACTATTTATAGTCGCGCCCTTAGCTCTGATCACATATTGATAGTATTATTTTCACTTCACTCTATAATTGAGATGAACTAAACCTCTACATATCTAGCGTGAAGCAACACTGGCAGAAAAGTTCTACTGAAACTTTAATGCATAAATAGGGATATATATATAGATTAAATTGATGGAATTATGTAGTTTATATTTCCTGACGTTGTGAGAATAATTGATATATTATGGATACCCATCCTTATTGTATTCATTTTAATTATTGAGTGTATCTATAGCATCATTAATTGCTACAAAGCAGTTAGTCGCGATTCAAGAGTGTTCTAATATGGGAGCAGTTTGTACGATGATGCAACAATTAGAAAACCCTTTCCATTGAAGGAAATACCGCCACAAGAAAAAAGCGCTTTTTCAGTTGCATTCAATGGCATGATATTGATCGCAAAGTACTCTGCGATGTTGAGCAATTGTAAATGCTTTTAATCTAAGACTTGGATATCGTAAAAACCTCGCAGCATATTTCAATAAATTGTGAAATGGTTAGGAGCGCATCGGAAAGATGAAGAAAAATCACCGATGAAGTGTTAAAAAAAGCTAATCAAATCGCCGAGCAACTGGGACTTGATCTGAATATTCCACGGATTTTTTGGTAGGCAGCAGTACCAACCGCAACACCCATCCAGTAGAAATTCCCACGGAGTTCTGGAGAAGATCCTTGAAATTCTGTTATCTGGATTCTAAAACCTCTTCTTTGGAATTGCGATTTTCTGCTGAAAATACCACCTGCTTATGCATTGACATATCTACATCCTTTCCACATGCTACTCATAACAATCGATGAGTTAAAGGAAAAGACAGATTTTTATAGTTTTTAACCAACTTGGAGGCATAGAAAGAAGAGCTAGAACTTTGGTACAAAATTTGGAAGGATCAGAAACTGAACTAAAAGATCTTGTTGTCTCCCAAGTCTTAAAGGAGACTGAACTTTTCTTTCGTCGACGAAAAAGACTTTGATTGATACTACTCGCCCAGCCATGCACCACCAGTACAGTAGCGCTCTTTCAGTACTCTGCGAAGAATCAAGACTTGGCTACGAAGTACTATGGAAGACGAAAGGTTTAAACGGAC